>SOPF01027335.1:0-14550 GCA_012979155.1 Hypericum perforatum
GGTCTAAACTGAGTTAGTCTTTTTATACTATTTGGTATCTTGTCTACTAGGATATTAATATAATTTTGAGTCGTGCAGTATTTTTTAAAAGTTCAAGGCTCTCTAATAAGAATTGGCATTTTATAAAATAACTCAAAATTTAGTTAATCTAATAACTTTCTCATTTGATATAATTATTTGTTGGTGATAAATTGAGTTTATTGGTGACATGATCCAACTAACGCCGCTTATCGATACACCACAAATCTAATCTAATGTAATAGTCCTTTACTTGTTTCAAGGTAAGGGTGTTGGATTTAGTTAAAAGAATTTGAGTAAGTAATAATCGTAAAAGACATAATTGAAAAGATTCGCATGTAAATAGAAGTTGACAATTTTGACAATAAATACTAGAAACTTAAAAAAAAAAATCAGTCTTTAGTATTAAAGAATCAAGTTGAAACTGTTTAGGTTTAAGGTATCTCCTGTTGCTAATTAAAGTTGTACAAAGCCAAACCTGCTTCAATTTCATGTAATTGCATATCCTATCGAAGATTCACGTTAATCAGTCACTTAGATTCTTGGTTAGGATGAAATCTAATCTAGCAGGATGTAGTCAAGGAAAAATATTGCTAATATATGATATCATGTCTAGTTTGAACCTATACAGCAACATAAATTTAGATCTAATTCGGATATCAGAAAGATTACCAGATACAACATAAGATTTCTCCTTGTCGAGTTGAAGTCATTCATGGCAGGTGCAGCATCATCAAGATTCTCACATTCAAACGTAAACTGTTCTTAAATGGGTTCGTTTTACCATCTGGCGCGTGAATCTTGAAGATGTTGCACCTGCAACCAATGACTGGTTGTTACGGAGAAAGAAGAAGAACAGAAAAAGTTGGAAAATGAATGAATTAGTGAATTAAGGAGTGAGTAGAGGTCTGGTTATTTGATCCGAGGACCTTGGCATTTAACAACAAGAAGAAAAGAGATCCCTATGATAAAATATTTATCAAGTAAGATTAAAAAAAAGGCAGCCGCCCTTGGGTTGCGTTGGCCAATAGAAAAAGGATTAAATTACTACTGGGCACGTCACACAGATAGTACTTCCTCACTTGCAAACAAAATGTTGATGCAATATACATGTTCATGGGGATAATAAATGTTACAAAAGAATCAATGATAGTACGAGAATAAATTCACAGCAACGATGGAAGGAGACACCTTAACCCAACCGGGAGTGGATTTGGTGGGGACTCTTTATTAGTCCTCATATGGGGACTAAAGGGATGGATTTATTAAATGAGGGTGGTTTGGTAAAATTACTCTTATTTTTCTCTCTCCAATTTCTATAACTACTCCACTAATTCTCTCTCCTTATCTTTCCTATTAATTATCTACTATTTAATTTAAGTTTATTAATTCTCTCCCTTTAATAAATTAGTTTTACTCACAACCAAATCTCTAATTATAGTCATCATCACTCTAATCTCTCTTTCAAAAATAAAATACGGCCACCTTCTGAATTGCTAATTTTTTTGGTTTATTGATTTACTGGTTTGTTGGTTTTACTGGTTTATTGATTTTCTGAATTACTGAATTACTGGTTTATAGATTTACTGGTTTACTGATTTATTGATTTACTGGTTTATTGGTTTTACTTGTTTATTGATTTACTAGTTTACTGATTTATTGATTTACTGGTTTGTTGGTTTTAATGGTTTATTGATTTATTGATTTACTGATTTACTGTTTATTGATTTATTGATTTACTGATTTGTTGGTTTTACTAGTTTATTGATTTACTAGTTTACTGGTTTATTGATTTACTGGTTTGTTGATTTTACTGGTTTACTGATATACTGGTTTACTGGTTTATTAATTTACTGGTTTACTGATTTACTGATTTACTGGTTTACTGGTTTATTGGTTTACTGATTTATTGGTTTTACTTTTATGCATGTTGTTAGTGTTTTGTAATTTCTGAGACAACCCGAAAGAATGGTTATTTTAAATTCTTATTTATTGATTTTCTGTAATAAATTCAATGTTTAAATTTTAAATTCCTTAAAAGTAGCCATATTTATGATAATAGGGGCTAAAAGAAGGAACGTGCTTTATGATTTGGGAAAATGGAGCTAAAAAAGGGGAGACATTAACTGCTTGGAGGCATCTCCCCTTTGGGTAAAAGACAATAATAACCTTGTACCTTTTTTAACCATTGGATCAGTTTTTTTCAAAAAAATTTCAATCGGATGGTCCAAATTCGAGTCCCCATATGGGGACACTCCCTTTTTAGTCTCCATAGAATCCAATTTCATTCCAACAGTATAATACCAATAAAAAAAATCGAACTCTAATTTGGTTCCTTCTCTCTGTACATCCACATAGCACCCCATATCATTCAGTCTACCACGTGGCACACAACATAATTCCGCTTGATTGTTAAATATAAAAAAACATATAATCACCTACCTGTAATTTTAAAACAACAAGGTAGTGGGTTATTAAACCGCAAAACTATAAACTAAAAAGTATTATCTAATAGATCATCTAACTAGAAAAAGCTCACAAGTTTTGTTAAGGGACGAGATTTGTGTATGAAGGAGAATTTCCTAAAGAACAGAGGATTAAAAAGAATAAGGAATGAAGGAGAATTTCCTAAAGAACAGAGGATTAAAAAGAATAAGGAACTTATGACAGCGGTGGCATTTAGTTGAGTCGTTTTTGAAAATTGAAATAGAGTACAAAGAGCTGATTTTAGAATGTTGCCACCAGAACCTATGCAATTTGTTATGCATTTTTTTTTCACTTTGAAAAGTAAAGTTTTCAAAACAATTTCCAGAGTACTATAGGTCATTAGTTTTTTATTAAAGATTTTTTGGTAAATGTTTGTTGTTTAAGTTACTAGAGAATTTTCTACTATGAATAGTAACAAAAGAATATAATAAGTGATATCTATTAATAATGAAAGATAAAGAATAGAGTTGAAAAATGTTATCGACCATTAATTTTCCCTGCGACATTGATATGAAAAAATCATCCATTTCAACATATAAAAAATTCATCCATTTCGGGTTAAATAATAAAAAAAAATGGGTTGGTGCTTCTTGGCTTAGCACGCCAGAATCTAACCTTTCTTTTACTACAAAGCAAAAGAACTGGAAGAAAAATAAAGCCAACAGAACTGAAAAGCAATATTCACAAGTAGTTGATTCGCAAGCATCATCAAACATTCATTAACTTATTTTCTTAAATTCTAAAATGGATAGAACACTGTAACGTATTAAAAGAAGTATGAGAACAAGAATAGAAGAATTAAGAATATTGGTGGGAGAAGAAGATATAAAATTGCTTGTGTTACAAAATTCAAGGTACTAGATGATTGATACAGGGACTAATCTATATTTATAGGACTGACTACAGAAAGGACTAATGTGTAGTTCTCCATAGATTGGGGTATTAAACTATAATTTCCCAAGCAGATACTCTCGCGCACGCCATTACTTTCATAACAAACTTTTATGTAGGTTGAATACCAATATGCCCTTTATTTGTTACATCTCTTGCCCTTCAACAACAAACTTGACCTCAAGGTTGAAAATTTGGAAAATGCTTGCGTAGATCTCTCTCGTCCTCCCATAAACCTTCGTTTTTTATCCAATTTTGATAAAGGATCAGTAATTGATCGACTTCCTATCCTCCTCGATCACTTTCTCTTAGCTAGAACTTTCATGGGAAAAACATGCACCTCACCATCTCTATTTAAATTAGGAAGCGTAGGTAAGGTTAGAACATCTATTTGCAATCCTTTCTTTAGCAGAGAACATGAAATACAGGATGAATTCTGCATTTTTGAAATATATTTGATCTATTAGCGACACTTTCAATTCTCTGCAATACTTCAAAAGTCTATAATACTTTGTACCAAGCTTCAAATTTTTGTGTACTGCTACAGAGTCTGTTTGAGTGTTACTTAAAATAAATCTAATCATCCAAATTAACTTCTCTTTTAGATCTTTCAGTATTTGCCTACGCTTTTATTCTTTATTATGTCTTAGTCAAGTTATCAGTTAATACATTCAAAATTCTTGCTCTTTCTGCTAAAAAATTATCAATGGTTGTACTTTTTTACACAGCTAAGCGAGGCAACTCCATAAGCAAAGAAAGGCAACAAAAGAAATATTTTAATGGAATGATGGTTAAACGGAAAGACTTACCCCTCGCACAACAAAGAATAAGTAAGAAAATGTTACCCACAAAGACTAAGTTTTATGTAGCAAACTCGACTCCACAACTAGTCTAAGTTTTGTCAATTTCAAACACACAAACAGTTACTTAAAATAATACTACTATTAAACAAGATGACGATTTGATAAATAAAATAAGAATGGGCTAGGTACCAATGATAATCAAATAACCAAATGACTCAATGAGTTTAATAAGTTCATGTTATGGTCCGGGTAAATGTAAGACAAATATTCAACACTCACACTATTAATTAGTTTAAATTGATCATTAATTATGCTTATATAAATAAAATGTACTTTTGTCACTAATTAACCACCTAATCTAACTAAATACTAACTATAATCACCATCCTAAGTACAATTAATCACCTAATGAGATTCCTCATAAAAAGACGACTAATCAAATGATCCATCAATCCTAACTCCTCTCAGCGATAAGCATTAAGCATACTCATAATCAAGGTGATCAATCAAGTATAAGCATTAAGCTCCAAAACTAGAACATTATCCTAAACATTTTAACCTCCTAAATCATTAGCTAAATAGATGCCATCAAAGCACCCAATCCACTAATCAACTACTCACATATATTAACAAAATAACTCAACATACTCATTAAACCATACAAAAAAATCATGAACAATACAAGAGGGAGTAAGAAAAAGCTAAAAATGATCTTTCAAGCTTCCAAAATTACTCCTTCAACTTCTTTGAAGTTTCTTATAAGGTCCAATAATGGTAAGCCAAGTTTTCTTTTAAATAGGAGAGTTAGCAAAGTAGTTTTTTCCAAAATATATAAGTTAGATCCTATGAAAAGCCAAACATTGACTTTTATACAAGTTTTTTCCTTTCCAATAGTTTCAAAAGTCTCAGCCATATAATACACTATTCAAGATTAAAATTGGCCCAAAACGTGTCTTCAAATTTGAGTCACTCATCATAGAATTGAATCATGACATTGAACTCAACTTTTGTCTCTCTTATACTATAAATTTGAACCAGGTTATGAATTCAAAGTTGTAACTCCAGATGTCTTCTTTCTGGAGACACCTCACTCATCTTTATCAGAATTTAGATGAGAAAGTTATCTGCATTTGAGTTGTAAGAGATCAATCTTGCCCATGTCTTCAAGGCCCCGATCATGCCTCATCCTTCTTGGCCATTTCAATTGCCTTTTCTACGACCACAAGTGCACCAAAATCCTCCTCTTGACTTCACAAAGTCTCTTAGTAATAAATATATAAGAAACATAATAAAAATCACAAGATATTACTAAATAATCAATGTACGATATATGACACTAAATTAATACATATCAAACAAATATATAAGAAACAATAAAAAATGACTATAAAATATACATAAAATATGAGTGTTTACATACTCATCTATGGTAGTTAATATTTTATCACAACTCAGCCAAACTCAACCATTTGTTCCATGCTTTGAATTTTGTAAAAATAAAAGTACCTCAAGTATATTTCCAAATAGAGTTATTCACCCCTTTGTTAGTCCATCATATTATGGGTGATAAACTTTGCTAATGTTAATGGAAGTTCCAAATCCTACCACACCTTGTGATAATCTTATATCAATCACAAAATATGATTCTAGGGACATCATGCAACTTACAAATCTCATCTAACAATAATTAAATAACCTCAAAGGCACCATAAGGATGAGCCATTGCCAAGAAATATGCGTACTTGGTAAATATGTCCACTTCTTTTTTTAGATGTGGGTAGTCCTTCAATAAAGTCCATTGAGATATCTTACCAGGCTCTTATAGGGATAAGATATGGAGGTAATAGACTAGGGTAAGTAGCATACTCCTCTTTCTATTACTTGCAGATTTCATATTTGGTAGTCACTTTCTATATGTCTCTCTTTATGTTAGGCTAACAAAAGAACCTTTTAATCCTTTCATTGCTATTTGTAAGATTAGAGTGGCCTCCAACTACTGATCTATGAAGTTCATTAATCAATAGTTTCCTCAATTTGCTAGTCTTACAAGAAAAATATTATCCTTTTATCTTAAAGTACCATATACTAGTGTATAGTTAAGGACAAAACCTAGCTATACTAATGTAGTTTGTTGGATAGTTTCAACCTTTACATCATCATTGTAAGTAATTTAAATCTTGGCCATCCATAAAGATTAAAGTGTAGAGATGTGATGATATAAATATCAGGTCTAAATTACGTGCAAGAGAACACGATTGATCAAGTAATATAATGATAACAAAGTTCGTCTCCACAGTGACAAATTAATCAATTCTCTAATTACTAGATTATGAGCTCCAAATCTTAATCTAAGCGGTCAAAATCGAATGATTGATTGATGATTAATATTACGGGTTACTAAATAAATCTAGAGTTGTCAATCCTAAACTCGAATAGCGATTAACTAAACTAATAAACAATTGGATGCAATCTATGCTAGAACTAAGGTCGTCAATCTTAATTCCAACAAACAAGATAAATGTGAAATTTAATGAACCTTGTGCTGAAGATGTCAAGAGTTGCTTACAAATTAGGTTTTAACATCTTATATAGTTCTTAAGAAAAGCAAACTTAAAATGGGAAAAGTCCTAACTAAACTAAATAGGCTGAAAAGTCTTCTGCAGTCCGACCAGCAAATGCTGGCTAATCCTAGCGAACGCTAGGTTACAGTCTGCCAAATCACCAGCAAACGCTGGCCATACCCAGCGAATGCTAGTTTACACTGTTGCACTGCCAGTGAACGCTGGCCAAACCCAGCAAACGCTGGGCCTTCAGCACACCTCCTCTTCTCGCCTTCAATTCGTTGTCTATGCTATCCGCTCTCTCCCTGCACTATGTCATCTTCATCTCCACCGTCCAAATACCTACAAAATACCCAAACTTCGACAAGTATCACACTCCTCGACACAAGAGATAAACAAGACAAAATATTTAATGACACACGACAAAATCTACCTAAAAGGCAACCAAATAATTCACAAAACATAAGGATTTGTATGTATGTTTACACGCACATCACACCCCCACACTTAATTTATTGCTTGTCTCCAAGTGAGTTGCATCAAAACTACTGCATTCATGGCTCCTCCTTCACGGAAAAAATCATGACATGCTTTATCCTATCGCTAATCATTCATCTCACTCAAGTGCCAAGAACAAAAATCATGTAAACACAACACCCTCAGCTATTTAACCCGACTTTTGCACTATAGATACCATACACGAGAGCTGATGACTCAGTGGGTAGGATTAATTTATGCTTACATATATGGGGTAGTTAACTGCCTATCACTCATAAACATGCTTGGGGTCTAAAAATATTATACTTTGCACTCGAAACTCTCTCACGTAATGCAGGGCTCGTAATCAAGAGGAACTTTGTATATGGTTGTAACATGGCTTAGGTAAGAGGAGGATAAATCATTGGGTAATGGCTAGACTACACAATCTAAGGGTTACATCAAAAATCTAACTCTCGGCTATACTAAACAACTCACCCTATAACGACTAAGCACTCAACCCAGTATTCCCATACCCTAAAGGCCATTCTCTCGGGATAAGTCACTTATTTTTTCTTTTCTTGGTGTGCCTTTTTCTTTCTTTTGCTTTCTTTCTTTTGCACGTTTCACAAGATAATATTTTTTAATTTTTGCTTATTGTGTACATAACTTTTTCTTTTAGTTTCTTTCACGCACACTCGCACATACATAATTTCTTTCCCAGTTTTTTTTAATATTGACCTTAATCTACCCTTTTCTTCTTTACTACACGTGCAATATCCCCCAACTACGCTACCAGATGCACCCTTATAATTTGTATCCCATAAAGTATGTCCTATTCCCTCGGACTGGACAATTTAAGGTAGGTGGAGGATGAGATTTGGCTCGTATGGTGGTGTGTATATAGTAACTCAATAAACAAGCTTAGGCTTAATAGGGCTATGCAATGGATGAGATCAAGTTTTTGGCTCTAAGGCTCTAGGTTCAACGTCAAAATGGTTCCCAATAACTAACTCACCCTATACTATGAAATCATGCCAAGTGCTATTATACTACTCTCATCACCCAAAGCATGCAAGCACCTCATAAAAAACTTAGAGACGGTCATCTCATCCTTTGGCACAAATTCCTCACAAGGTTGCTTATCAAGCTCTCAAGCATGGTCTATCTAGTGTGACTGTCAACCTAAATAGCCAAGGGTGTAATCCTCATACAATCTTATTCTAGACAGCTCAAGTTCAAATTCTAACTAGGCAACAAGATTTGGCTGCCGTTCTAAGTTCACAAGTTCGAAGAGGAGTTCATTAGTTGCAAAAGACTCGAACACTTCAACCAAAAACACATGCCATACGCATAACAGACTCGATCACATGCGTATGTCAATCATGAAAAAAAAAACAAAACAAGACATCACAGAATGACTAAAACAAAACAAAAGAACATCACACGCATGACAGAGTGCACCCCCATACTTATAGAATACATTGTCCTCAATGTGTAAGGGTGAGCATCATGCAAGCAAAAACAACAAAACAAAGAGAAAGGAAAGAAAAAGGAGACAAGATAGAGGAAGCCTGGGGTCACTAATATGGCAGAGGAGGTGAGCCGAACTATTGGTAAAGCCAAGCCCAGTTAGCTGCATCAGAGGCGTTGTAGGTTGTAAGTCGATCACAAAGGTCTTCTTTGTCAACATGGTACTGCTCCCAGCGCTCAACCTGCTCATTGGCCAAGGTTTCGACCTGGACCCTCAAGTCATCGATGTAGTCTGTCAAGGTGTCCACTTGGGTTTTCATGTGGCCAATGCACTCAGACAGGTTGTTGAGGTCTTCTTGGTGCTCTAGCATTCAGACATGATCATCCGTGCAAAGTTGGTCTTGAATGGCCTCATCCTTGGTGCTCTAGCATTCGGACATGATCATCCTTGCAGTCCTCCCACCTGTTGACTACGTATGAGGTGACACCATGTTTTTCGATCTTGGAGACCAAATGCTAAGCCACCAATCGGTCGCGATCGATCATGCCTCCTGAGACTTTCTTGACAGGAGCATCACAATCTGGAAGAAACTCAACCACCAAAGCCATGATAAGAGTGCCAAGGCCAAGATTCTGGGGTTTCTTTAATTAAAGCGTACAAGAGATAACATCACAAATTAATGTAAATGTACTAAACAGCTTCCTATTCCGAATGTAGTATAATATGTACAATTGACTCCTCGTGACCCGACCATCCTGGTGTTGACCACTAAAGCCATGACTCATAAAGCAATGTAAAATGCTAAAGGGCAAGTCTTTGATAAGGATGGCTGGGGACTTTGCCTTAAAACGAGAAAAACCAGAGTGACTTTGCTAGGCACTATGGACAGCATCCTCAGAACTAAAGTCCAATTGCTTATCCTTATCCTTGAGGCCTAGTATTTGAGTGAGTAGTGCACTGGCTACGGTGACAGGTTTACCATAAAGACGTATTGTGAAATGGGAGTAATTAGGTTCGATAATGACTATGCAGTAAAATTCTAACCCGACTTGGGGTCAATGTCGACAGCTAAACCAATAATTAGTGTCCATCCCATGAACTTTAGTGCCTCGCGCAACTCATGCTCAATGCCAAACATTTACATGCATTCCCAATCAATCATCCAGTGACCAAAAATAGAGCAGGATTTAAACTTGGCGTACCTATCACCTTCCTATTTATGGAAGATTGTGAAGGGTGCACCATACCTTTCTACCATGTCACCAAGTTATCGGGGTTGAGAACTAGAGCCTGAGGCTATGGTGGTGGTAGTGCATCGTCATTTGGAAGTGTTGGAGTTACAAGAGGCTAAAGCCTTAGGTGCCACAGTTGTGGCAGATGGTTGGTAATAGAGTAGAGAGTTTTTAGGGAGGAGTAGAGGTTTTAGGAGGGAGGGGCGACTGTGTTTTAGTTTTAGGTTAAAAGTGGAAGAGGGAAAAGAGGAGTGTCAAGCTATTTATGGCAAAAAATCTGACCCTCGGTGAATGTTGGTCTAGGCCAGCAAACGCTGGTCTAGAATCTGTGATAGCCCCAACAAATGCTGGACTAAGCCAGCAAACGCTGGTCTTGATTTGTGACACCCCAGTGTATGCTAGGGAAAACTAGCGATCGCTAGTTTAGATTCTGGAATACTCCTAGTGAATGCTGAGGGAGGCCAGTGAACGCTGGCTCGTTTGCAAAGTCCTTTTCCGTCACTCTGGGCATCGTGCTTTTGGTCAACCTATTTTGCCAGCAAAACATTCAGGAAAACTCGAACGAGTGATGCTATATTGAACAAAACAAGATAGAGAGGAGAGGTAGTTCTACGTTATCGTCATTAGCTTGACGTTGGTCAAACCTTACTGAGGGTCTGGATCTGCAAGGTCTGTTCGAGGCTCTTGTGCATCAAATTGATCACCCAAGTATATCTTCAGGCACTGTCTATTCACATTGAACTCTTCATTTGTGCCCGTGTTACAAATCTGGACTTTGCCATTTAGTGGAATGGCAACGATTGTGTATAGTCTGGTCCACCTGGATTTAAGTTTTCCTGGAAAAAGCTTAAGACCTAAGTTATACAGGAGTACCTACTTTCCAGTTTGAAACTCACGACGAATGATCTTTTTGTCATGCCACTTCTTAGTCTTCTCCTTATAGAGCCTGGCATTCTCATATGCGCCTAAGCAGAATTCTTCAAGCTTCTCAAGTTGCAGCATTCTTCTTTCGTCGACCTTGTCAAGGTTTAGATTTAACCGATGTAGTGCCTAGTATGCCTTGTGCTCAAGCTCCACTAGCAAGTGGCATGCTTTCCCATACACTAGCTAGTATGGTGACATCCCAATAGGGGTCTTGTATGCCATTCTATATGCCCATAGTGCATCGTTTAGCTTATTAGATCAATCCTTCCATGACGGTTTAATGGTGACCTCCAAGACTCTCTTGATTTCCTAATTCGAGACTTCAACCTGGCCACTAGTTTGGGGATGGTACGTTATAGCAATCTTGTGAGTGACTCCATACTTGGTTAGTGCATTTGCGAGTAAATTGTTGTGGAAATGCTTGCCTCCATCGCTGATAAGAATCCTGGGAGTTCCAAAATGACTAAAAATATTTTTTTGTAAGAATTTAATAACTACCTTTGCATCATTAGTTGGTATAGCCACAGTCTCAATCCATTTAGATACATAATCCACTGCTAAGAGTATGTAAAGGTTGTGTTCAGATGGTGGAAATGGTCTCATAAAGTCTATCCCCCAAACGTCAAAAATTTTCACTTCCATTATTCTGTGCTATAGCATCTCATGACGACGGGATATGTTTCCTATATATTGACAGCAGTCACATCTCTTCACGAATTTTGTGGCATCCTTGAACAAAGAAGGCCAGTAAAAGCCAATTTGTAGCACCTTGGTAGTAGTGTGCTCGCTTATGAAATGGCCTCCATAAGGTGAGTAGTGGCAGTGGTAGAGGATATCCTCTTGCTCTTCCTGAGGTACACACCGTCTCAGTAGTTGATCTTTCCTTGCTTGAACAGATAAGGTTCATCCCACATGTAGAACCTGACATCATGCAAAAACCTTTTCTTCTGGTCAGAAGACATGTTAGGGGGCATGATTTTACTCAAAAGGTGGTTAACAAAATTGACATACCATGGAATTGAAATTACATCTAATGCATATAGCTATTCAACAGGGAAAAATTCATTAATGGGCGAGAAAGATATTATTGAAGGGTTCTCCAAGCACAAAAGATGATTGACAACTAGGTTGTCTGTTCTTTGTGATCACAGATCTCAATGTCAAACTCTTGAAGGAGGAGAATCCACCTGGTGAGTCTGGGTTTAGCATCCTTCTTGGTAAAAAGGTAGCAAATGGCTGTGTGATTCGTATACATTGTAACCTTACTCCCAAGCAGGTAGGCTCAAAACCTGTCAAGAGCAAAGATCACTGCTAAGAATTCCTTTTTTGTGGTTGTATAGTTGACTTGAGCATCATCCAATGTGCGACTGGTATAGTAAATGGTATGAAATCTTGTAATCTTCTTCTGACCAAGCATAGCTCCCACTGCGTAATCACTGGCATCACATATGATTTCAAAGGGCAGTTCCCAATCGGGTAATATAATAATTGGTGCAGAAACAAGTGTTTCCTTGAGAGTCTTAAAAGCCAATTTGCACTCCTCATCAAACAGGAATGGGATATCTTTCTCCAATAACTTGCAAAGAGGCTTGGTGATCTTGGAGAAATCCTTGATGAATCATCAATAGAATCCAGTGTGTCCGAGGAAACTCCAAACTCCTTTGACTGATAATGGATGGGGAAGCTTGTCAATAACTTCTAATTTGGTCTTGTTGACCTCTAGCCCGTCACTCAAAATCTTGTGGCCAAGGACCACTCCTTCGGTGACCATAAAGTGACATTTTTCCTAATTTAGTACCAGGTTTGTTTCCTTGCAGCGTTCCAAGACCTTGCCCAAATGTATAAGGCGCTTCTCATACGAGTCTCTAAAAACTGAGAAATTATCCATAAAGATCTCAATTTGGCACTCAACCATATCAGAGAAGATGGCCATCATGCACTGCTAAAAGGTGGTAGGTGCATTACAGAGTCCGAAAGGCATTCTACGAAAAGCAAAGATACCATATGGGCAGGTGAAAGTAGTCTTCTCTTGGTCTTCTGGTGCAATATGGATTTGAAGATAGCCGGAGTAACCATCCAAAAAGTAGTAGTAGGTATGACCTGCCAATCTATCCAATATCTGATCGATGAAGGGTAACAAAAAATGATCATTCTTGGTGGCCTTGTTCAGTTTCCAAAAATCAATGCAGACTCGAAGACCGATGACTACCCATATAGGGATCAGCTTATTGCTTTCATTAGGTACAATAGTAATCTATCCTTTCTTTGGCACATATTGGGTAAGAATTACCCATTTAGAGTCTGAGATTGGGTAGATAATGCTGGCATCCAACCACTTGATCACCTCCTTCTGCACTACCTCCTTCAACTTTGGGTTCAGCCTTCGCTGGGCTTCCACTAATGGTGTAAAGTCTTCCTCTAGAATAATTTTGTGCTGGCAGAGGGAAGGACTAATGCCCTTTACATTGCCAAGTGTTCATCCTATTGCTTCTTTATGCCTTCTAATCACATCTAGGAGCTGTAAGAGCTAGAGATAATGACAGGAAGCTTATTTTCTTCATGCATATAAGCATATTTAAGGTGTCTTGGAAGTGGTTTGAGCTCTAACTCTGGTGGTGTGACAATAGATGCTTGGAGCTTTGACCGTTGTGTGTTCTCTAGTTCAAGAAATTCTACTATACATACCTATGATACCTACTCTATCAGTTCGGTATCAGCCTCTTCACCCTCAGATTCCTACACTAAGTCCGAGTTGTTTTCGATAAGAGCCTCCAAATTGTTTATGATGACAATCTCATGAACTACATCAATTCTATAACAGTCATCTTCAATAGAGGGGTACTTGGTTGCTTCAAAGACATTGAATATCACTTCGTCATCGCAAACCTTGAATCGTAATTCCCCTTTCTCTACATCAATACTGGTCTTTCCCGTGGCCAGGAATGGGCGTCCAAGGAGTGGTAGAACATCACAGTCTTCTTCCATCTCCACAACAATGAAATCCGCTTATCAACTTTCACCAATACATTCTCTATGATCCCCTTGGGTCGGGCCACTGATCCATCTATAAGCTAGAGGACAATTAATGTAGAATTTATATCCCCCAACCCGAGCTTCCTGAATATAGAGTATGGCATGAGATTTATGCTGGATCCCAAATCAATGAGTGCCTTCTTGAAAATTTGATCTCCAATGGTGCACAGAATGGTGAAACTATTGGGATCTTTCATCTTCTAAGAGAGGTCTTGTGTCAAAACTACACTATATCCTCTAGTCAATGGAATGACCTCGAAGTTGTCAATGCTTTTCTTCTTTAAGATGAACTCCTTGATCCACTTCTGTAAGTAGGCATCTGCTCGAATGCATCAAGAAGTGGAATGTTGATATGAAGGTTTTCAAATAATTCTAGAAACTTCTGATAGCTAGGGTGAGATGCCTGCTTGTTCACTCTTTAAGGAAAAGGTAGAGGAGGATATCTTCTCTTTTATGCTAGCTTGACAGTATCTGTTGTGGATGTATTTTTCTTAGCTACTGCAGGAAGTACCCAAAGTTCTTCTTCTTCCTCTTCATTCACTAATTTCCCTGGGGACTTAGTTCCTAGACTTACAACGTTCTTCCTCAAATATAATCTACTCCTAGTTATAATTGCCTTGCACTGCTCCTACTTGGCTGGAGGGACTTCC
>SOPF01027336.1:0-45870 GCA_012979155.1 Hypericum perforatum
AAACTGAATCGAATACACATCAACTGGCAAATCCTCTGCTTAAAGGGATAACTGGTGACTGACAGCTAATTGATGGGCACTGTCACATCAGGTTGTTCAAAATCCACAAGTATGGAAAGTACCACAAAAAGTGATGAAGGTACTTGCCTGAACAGTATCCAAAATTGACTTTTTCACGTCCTCGAGCCCACCAACATCATCCCATCGTACATTTGGAACCTGCCCAAGTAAGTAAAGACTGAAAACTTCCTCCAATTTTCAGACAAATTTTCTGCAGATAAAACCAAGTTGCACTTCTGTTTGATCGAAGGACTTTACTCCAAAAGGAAAGAAATTCATGCAAAATGGAATATGATACAGAGAAGATGATATGGAGTAGCCATGATCTACCTTTGGAGCTCCTAATGCCGATGCATTCCGCTTCTTTGATCGGTTCAAAGCTTTGGACAGGTATTCATTATTAGTAACTGGAGGGGCAGTGTTCGACATTTTCATTTCTTGCCCTCTCTCAACCATTTGAGGACTATCCTTTTCCTCAGGCTCTGATCCACCAGTTTGAAGACTTTCCTCCAAGATTATGTTTGCACCAGCATCGGCAACTAAAGCCCGCAAATCCCTAGGCATAAAACCTGAAGTTTGCCCAATAATCTCCTTGATCCTTTCGTCTGGACCAATCTGCAAGAAGCAAAATACTGAATCTATGAAAGTCAATTGCCAGGGACCAACTATCACCCAAGTCGTAACTTGTTAGCTGTTTATTGAAGAAGCTAGCAAGAAAATTAGAACATCAGGTAAGCAGTGCTGAATACAAGCTACAATAGCTTATTTGTACTTTGGACAGAAGCTTGGAGCTCTTTTGCAGCATTAGGGACAGCATTTCATTCCTTTGTTCTTCAGTCAGCGGACCCATTGTTACTTCATGGCTGAAGCAACGCCTGATAGGTGGTGGAAGACCCTCAGAACTCTCAGAAGCAGCAACTAACAGCAGTCGATGCCTGGAATCTCTGCCAGGCTGCATAAGCAAGGAAAAATACCAATTATACTTTGACAACACCATTTTGTGGCAACGACTGCTAATGAAGATAACAAGGATTGACAACAGTTTCTTCCTGCCTCAGAACTGTAGTAGCTTAATCATGTAACATGCAACAAAAACACTGAATAAAAACTTCAGGGATATCCAAAATTTGTGAGCTCCTGCGATGCGTGGCAGAACTATCTGGGGCCTAGAAACCATTACCCGCTTACTTATCATTACAAGTTTACCAATTCCCTTGTCTTATTCACTCTTCACAAGTTCTTAATATGATGTTGTTTGGTTTACAAAAAGGAACCAACGGAAGGAAGAAGGTATAATGAATGCAAGATTCACCCAAGTTGTACTAGAATTCTCGCAATCATTGAATATTGAATAACAATAATAACAGCATAGACAAATGCACAACACCAACATCACCACGAGAAGTTGCCAACCTCTTCAAGAAGTGGATCAGTGAACTTCCTTATAACTGATGCAACTTCAGAGATTAGACCAATCTGATCTTGGGCTGAACCCTCACTAGCCATCAGGCCCCGGAAAGCATCGAAATGGCGAAGAAGAAGTATCGTGGGTGAGTATCTGTCATATAAAAGAAGGGCAAGGAATAACAAAATCAATGAAGTGGATGTATCAAAAGTGATGATGGGCCAAGCACATGAAAGCTACGTATTGAACAGAGTGAATGCAACAGACTAATTGAAAAGATCCAGTCCTCTGTGGCGCAAGATATTGCAAACTGACAAGGAAGTATCTCGATAATTATAAGTCCCAAAGTACTCGGAATGCATCATAACGACAAGTCAGTTGTTTCACCTTTGAGCCGTGCTGAAAGCTTGGGCTAGAGCAAGTGATGTTTTTTTATTCGATGAACCCGTAAAACTATGACAGCTGAATTCCACTACATGAATTCCTAGTCGACGAGCTATGTGTTTGATGACAGTTCTCTTCCCACATCCTGAAAAAGAGGGCAGCACAAAGTCATCTCACCATATAATCTCTTCATCACCATCTCATTCTGATAACATTTATCACTCGTTTTGGTCAAACAATTTAAACAGGAGGAGGAAGACACCTGCCAGCCCATACAAGAGGACAGCGACTCTGAACTTTGAAGAAACAGAGGATGGGCACAAGGGAGGCACCAGTATAGAGGCTAAGATCTTCACCGTGTCCCCTTGCAAAGGCACAGTATCTTCCCGTTCATTTACAAGATGATCTGGTGGAACAGAACATGGAGACGTGCCCCCAAGGACAAGTGCCGTGCGAGTATAATGCACGCGAAGAACAGCTTCCTCGGATGGCTCCATGGCCACAACCTGACCAAACGAACTGCATCCAAATCAGAGCCTTCAACTCCCAGAAATTTGAATACTTTGGGCAAGAAATTACCTTAAAGTAGATGATATCACCCCCTCCATTCTCAGCCCTCTTTCTACAAGCCACACAAAAAACAGATTTGCAATTCCAATCCAAGCAAATGCTAAAAACATCACCCGTCGTCAAGTATCTATCCACTTCAAAGTACTCCTTCAACGCTAGATCAATCATCCCCTGACGATCCTCACCCTCAATTACCGAACTCCCCCTCAGCGAGTCGAAAATACCACACTCAGGAACCTTCACAAACGAAACTCTCAAATGCGAGGCATACCTCGGGACCCCATCCAACGGCTCCAACCGCAAACTAACCAAAGAACCCTCACTCACTCCTTCAGCCAAAACCCCCTCGCCTACCCTGGAACTAAAAAACGAACCTAAAACCTCGTCCCCCTGGCGCACCAGCAAGTTGAAACACGACACGTGCAACCCTAAGTTAAACGCCAGGAGCGGGGAGACGTAGGCGACATCCCTGTCCAAAACGGCGGCATCATCATCTTCCACGAGGTCACGGGAAGGAAATACAACCATCGCGCGGGGAGACTCTGAAAGACGAGCAACAGAACCACGTGTCGGCTTGTTCGGGGGATCCAGAACCACAACCTGCGCAACTCGCTGTTCCTTCGTCTCTTCATTCTTCACAACCACCTATATTTAATATTTTTTTAATTTTCAATTTCCCTTTCTTGTAAACAAAAACGGAGAAGTTAGTTAGTTACCAGTGAGGCGGAAGCGAGGGACAAGGTCTTGAGAGCGGAAGTGGAGAGGGCGAGGAGAGAGGAAGAGTCCAAGTGATCGGGGGCGCCGTTAGGGAGACGGAGGATTCCAGCCGTTAGATGGAGGGAGACGGGGGAGGGTTGACGGCGGAGATGCGACGGAGTTAAGAGGGAGTTGAGGAGGAGCTTGGTGGAGTTGAGGACTAGAGGCTTCCTCCTCCTCCTCCCGATTTCCTCGACCATTATGTCCTCCTCTTGGAGGATATGGAAACTGTTTCCGGTTCGGAGCTTCTTCGATCCGCCGCCGCCGGCGGTGATTTTGATGCTCCGGTGAGGTGGATAAATAAAAAAGTTGCGCGGACCGAGGAGAGAGATGAGACCCGAATTTTAGGGGATGGCGGGACAGTTACCAAATTTTGCTTTTATATTATTGTATACCGATATTATTATTTCGATACATTCAATTTCGATTTGAATTAACATTTTTGAAAAATGTTAAAATTGTCGTAATGAATTATTTAAATATATTGTTTGAAATTCAAAGTCTATCAAGAATACTCTCACTGGGGATTGGTTAGACGTTATTAAAAATTTTCTGTCAAATATCACATTTTCTACGGATCTTATGTAGAAATAGAACTTGTAATTGGGTCCTACTTAAGAACAGATTTCTTATAAAAATTGAAATTACTTATCGCTTTAATCAATCTTAGTCAACCATCAATTTAGTATATTAATACTATTACTAGACATTGTTGAATACCAACTACCATGTCCGCATTTATGTTAAAATATTTCTGTTTTCATTTTATCTCATGAAGCAATTTTGTCAATGTCATATTAGCAATTCAAATCACCAGAACATTCATAAAAGTCAACTTTGATCGAGATGAGACTATTTCAGAACATTATGTGAAAATTAAATAATAATATTAGTTCAATGAACATATTTAAGGGCTGCATTAGATGAATCCATCAGATTTCTTTAGCTTAGCATATTACACTTTTAAAAAAGGGTACCTTCCTAATCATAAACTTTAAGATAATAAATAAACGAAGCATAAGCAACAGGGGTGGTGCTCTGATGCAATGTACGAACATATATATGATGCACATCAACCAGCTGGTGCTCCTACCGACAAAGCTAATTCTTCGAGGAGTTCCTTCTGCTCCATAGCGGCACACGCCTGGACGAAGCAGCAACCATTCCGAAATACAGGCAATTAGATAATCCGTATATCAGCTAAAGATTAAGCCGGAAAGCTGACGAAGAAAAGGCGGTAAAGAGAAGGGCGTGGTTCGAAGGTATCAAGTACCTGAACTGCATCCTCCAAGTCACCATTGAGAAAAGAAGCCAGCACAAAGTTCAGTTTTAGCCGATGATCAGTCACCCTGTTGTCCTGATCAATGGCATCAAGAGTCAGTCATATGCTTGAACAATAAATCATGTAACACCTCGTAAAGAGTGTACTTAATAACCCGGAGCGAAACGCATAGAATTCAGAAGTCGAGGCAGTTGGCCCATGATTATCAGAATATAGGGAATTCGTACAATTATATACCTTGTAATTGTACGTTCGGATCTTTTCAGAACGTGACCCACTTCCCACCTGCATTTCCAGCACCAATCATCACCACAGAATAATATACAGGTCAGTGGCGAACAAACCTTTTTCAGGGGAAATGAAGATGAAAACAGAAATGAAACCAGATTCCTGAGATCCTCAAAGATGCAGCAATTAAAGGAAAGAAAGATGACATCATCCTATATACGACACAAACTGACATCAGCGCATACCGGAAGCTTGCCATATGGTGTTTAGCTAGGATGGCACCGACCATTATTACTAATGCAGATTTGTAGAACCAAATACAAGCTCAAATATAGTGACTTCTAATGTCTCTCAAGGAAAGCAATGATACAAAAAAGTGAGAAGAAGCACATGACAGAGAAGTTTGGTCTCCTGCTCTTCAGTCTCGGGATTCTATTATCATTTTGGTTGATCAGACCAAGAGCATGGCATACCTGACTTCTGCGCTGCTCCCTTAATGATTCTTGCCGCTCCCTCACTTTTATTTCATACCTGCACACAGATTAAACGACATTACGCAAACAGAAGGAAGAATGCTCGAGATTTCCAATGAAATAAAATCCTAAACAAAAATTTAGAAAAATTTACATAGACCAAGTGTTAAAAATCTCCATGCACAGTTGAATTTTTCGCACTTATAAATAATCTCACCACTCTTGTTACTAACAATGTGGTAATCTCAACACGCCCCCTCAAACAAAGACCATCAATTTGAAGTTTGCACAGTCTTTGATTTCGCCAATGTGGACCGTGTGATTACAGCAAGGGGCCATGGGTCCAATCCGTTTCTCATATAATTTAGAATCTATATATCTAACCCAAAACCTAAAGGCAATAAGTAAGTGAATTTTCCACACTTGTAAACAAGCCTGCCACTCTTGCAACTAACAATGTGGTAATCTCAACAAAGAGAAGCGAAAGAACGATCCAATTTCTGCATGCCCTTTGAGTCCCCAAAAATATCAAAGAACTCAGCTAGAAAAGAAAGATGTGAAAGTTTTGGTTTAAGCAGAACTTTCGCTCGCTGATCTGAAATAGGTGACATTAAGAAATGATCAACTCGATGGATATACAAATGAAATGCTCAAAACGAGCACTGGACGAAGAGGAGAACAAGAGCATCTAAACAGTTTCTTAGGTAGACTGACACACTGCCAACATGTTGGCTATTGGACACTCACAATTTTGCTCGCAGAAGCTGGAAAGCACGAACTTTGTTTTTAAGCTGAGTCCTTTCTTCAGTGCAAAAGATTCGGATTCCCGTTGGTTTATGAACAAGATCAATAGCTGTCTCAACCTTGTTCACATTCTGCCCTGCGGAACAAAGGTAAACAAGATAGCATTTAGAGTAACAAATCTAGACTATTACTATGGTTTTTACAACAACGAGCATCTTCCGCAGCATACCTCCAGCCCCTCCAGACCTTGCTGTCGTAAGTTCAATATCTTTTGGGTCAATAACCACCTCTACTTCATCAGCCTGAATGCATATAATACAAGTGGCAACAACAGACGAGATTTCAATTACAGCTGTTGAAGTGAATGATGGCATTTCAGTACAGGCAATAAAGCAGTAGATGTCTTCGGAAAGAGGTGTCAAACAAAATGTAAAAGTCAAAATAAACTAATATAGCATCAAGATGGGACGTGTAATGGACATAACTCAGGAAGGAAGATTCAAATAGAGAGATTAATCACACAGTATGCAAAAGAGATACATACAAGCTAAAACAAATAATTGTCCATAAAAGGAAGTGACTTTTGTTGGAGAGAATCACAAATGGGAAGTGGCAAGCGTGTTGGGCTGGTTTATGTTACGTTGCCCATTCATAGCCTCAAGTTTTTGGGTCAGCTATGGAGATTCTAATACGATATTGAAAGAACGAGAGGCAGTGTCATGTCCGTGCAAACTTCAGCGCAATAGGATTTGTTTGAGGGGGCGTGTTGAAGAGAATTCCATGGCAAGTGTGTTGCTCTAGTTTATAAGTGTGGAAAATCCACTTAGAGCCTTAAGGTTTTTGGTTGGTATTGGCATTCTATGAGTTTGGGATATGTGGTCTAGGACTTAGACAAATGAAACAGATGTTCTAGAGCCAGCAAACATTAGAGATAATAAACACTCAGTACCTCAGGCATGATGGCTACTGTGGCAGTAGAGGTGTGAACTCGACCTTGTGTCTCTGTTTGGGGAACACGCTGAACTCTATGAACACCGGATTCATATTTTAATTTGCTGTATACACGATGCCCTTTGACCTCCATCACATACGTTTTGTAACCACCTTTCTCAGCCTTAAACATTCACAAGTTTTTAAATCAGATCAAAAAATGGGGAATCGCAAAGAAGTGATGGTACAAGAGTTTACCGTACCTCAGAACATGAGACTGAAGAGAACTTCCAAGAGTTCTTCTCACAGAATTTTTCATACATACGAACCTGGGAGTTCAAGAAGAAAAAGGCACAGTGGCTATTATAATCCAAACACCATCTAACTCTCACTCCATTACATGCATAAGCACTTTCGATAAGCAGACATAACAAGGATAAAAGTCACAGGGATGAAAATACGGAAAGAGACTCCAGAGAATATAGACACCACACATGATAAGAAAGTTGTGGATTGATTAACTGGAAGAAATTTCAGGTTTGTTCCTAAGATAGCAGCTTTCAGAACAAAATTACATGAGACGAAAGGAAAATAGTAGCATCTACCTACAAGATCACCGGCCCATATTCCAGCCTCATCACCACCAGCGCCTGCTCTGACTGAAATAAAAGAAAGTAATTTAGTTTGACGGAAAACACTAAATTCAAATAAATTTGGAAAACAGCAGCGAGCTTGTCTGGATTTTACTACACAGTCCATAGCTCACCAGCTAGATCGACAGAAAAGAGATAATTACCTTCAAGCATTATATTTCTTTCATCGTTAGGATCGCTGGGAAGTAACATGTGCTGCCGCCAAGATTATGAACAACGTCAGAAACATTAAACAACTCAATGGAAAAGATCAAACCTATGCCAGATGCTTCTGGCATCATATATACAACCGGAAAAGAAGAATGAAATGAACTTGATATGCCAAAGGAAAGAACCTTGAGAGTTTCCTCCAGCTCCTTGAGCTGAGTGGACAATGAGCCTATCTCATAATCGATCATCTCAGCCATATCCACGTCATTCTCGCTCTCTTTCGCTAATGCTGCCAACAGTTTCATGCCATAGCAAATGAACAATCAACACAGTTTCCGACAACAAGATAATTAGTCGAAAAAGGTGAGTTGCTGAAACCTTTGCTCTCCTCCAACTGCCTCTCACACTCCTTGAACTTCCTATAAGTAGATACGATCTGTTTGCCCCAGAAGAAAAATCGGCAATTAGAACAACCACAGACCAACTACATTCGGATAAAAAAAGAATTCCGTTAACTATTACCTCGTTGAGCTCTGACACGGATTGAGCAAGCCTCTGGTACTCGGTGCGATTTGAAACCACCTCTGGATCAGCCAGCTTCTCCTGAAACCACACAATTCCCAAACCACCCAAATTGACTTACCCAAAAACAAGAAAAATTGTTGAGAATCCCACAACGCTCTAGTTGCGAGTGTGGTGGACAAGTTTAAGGGTATGGAAAATCCACCAACTCGTTAGCTTAAGCTTTTGAGTTGATTCAGTGCACATGGTTCTGCTCATACAACCACGTTGGTGAATCAAAACTCGTGGAGTCTTCGACCCGATGGGTCTCATTTGAGGGGGTGGTGTCGAGAATCTGACATCGCTAATTGCGAGTGCGGTGCAGTAAGCAAGTTTATAATTAGCTTATTCTAACAACAAGAAAGAGAAGCCAATTCCTAAAATCCTCGTTTTCTAAAAAATAGATATTCCAATTGGGAAAATGCAAATAAAAGAACCCATAGAACATACCGAGAGCTCCGTCCAAGTCTTCTCCGCGGAGTCAAGCTTCGCTAGCAAGAAAGGCTCCTGCAAATTTCGTCACATGGGTTCCGTTAATATCCTACTTTTGTCGTTACTCTTTCCCCGAAAAAATAGAAAGATGAAAGGAAATACTTACGGCCATGCAAATGATTTTGGGATACCGGCGGGAGTTGCTGGGAGACGGCGAGGGGAAATTGAGGGAGCTCCGGTGAGGGTGGTCGTCGAAACGACGACGCGGGGTGGGGCAATGTGCGAATACTATTGCCGCCAAGCTACTGTTGGCAGTAGAAGTAGCCAACGCCATGGGAGCGGGGGAGGGACAAGGGAAAGAGAGAGAGATGGTGATGAGGAAGAAGGGGTGGAGGCGATAAGACGGGGGGTTTATCTTGTACCGGTCTGGGATTTTCTTCTCTTTATTATTTTTTTTTTTTTTGGCGTTCGCGGCATCTTATTTATTTAGGGGATTAGTATAAACCTCGAGTGACATTCCCATTTCTTTGTTCTCCCGGAACTAAATTATTTTATTTTTGAAAAGTGTAAGAATTGACTGATCAACTCCGTAAAATTGAGTTAAAATTGACACTGAATTTAGTATGGATGTCTAAAATATCATCTTTATTGTATTGATTGTCTTTATGATCCTTATAAGTTTCTATCTTTAAATAGTATATTTGATGATCATTAATATTCGAGGATATAATTGATATTAGACAAATAAGTAATTAACTATTTTTTTCTAATTATTATTTTCTTCATTTTCAACATTTCAAACTTTAAAATAAATTATGTTTTGTCAAGTCATTTTTTTTCTCTTTGTATATCTTTTACAATCTTTTTAAAATTATTAAAAAAAATAATTCTTTCTTTATGTTCTTCATGGGGAGCCTGAAAATGTCCTTGATAAAGTGGAAAATGAGCCCGACTTTCTTAAGATGGTGGTCGATGGCTCCCTCCGAGTCCAAGAAGATAGTTTGCATGGGCGATTGGTTTTTTGGTGTTGTAAGACGTGGAACTCGTGGAGAGATACAAATACAATGTCTACTAAATTAGATTATTGTTGTCATCCTACTACAACGAAGATATTATGTATAGATGCTTAACACTTAAGATTTAGAGAAGAAGAACCATAATGAGTAAGAGTCAAAGAGATGGATGCCAAAATGAGAATCTTTGTAGCCTTACATCTATCTGGCAACATATAGAATACAAATACAATGTCCACTGAATTGGATAGAAAACAGAGAAATTTAATGGTAGTGACTATTAGTGATCTCATCATACAATATTCTATAATTATGGGGTATTACTTATATGGATCGAGAAGACGATCAAATAGTATCAAAGCATAAGTGTTAAAGCTCGTCCTTGAATAGCAGAGTCGGTGGCTCTAGCAAAAGGGGGAGGGCGAGAACGCCGAGGTTCAAATTCGTAAAATCTTTCTTGCCCAATTTTTAGTTTTCTAAAAAAAGATACGTTCTTAAATCTTAATTAAGCCAAACATTAAAAGTGTGAGATAGTGCAGCAGACGAAGTGAGTGATCTTGCACTGGGACTGACCTCACTCCTTAATATTGATAAATGTTTATTTGAATATTGGTACACATTTACTTAAATATTGGTACATATTTACTTGAATATTGATATTCTTTAATTTTAATATTGATATTTATTTACTTAGATAGTGGTACAGGTGAACTTTAATATTGGTACAAATTTATTTTAATATTGGTATTATTTATTTTACTATTATTTTTAAAAATATTCCATTATTATATTTGGATTAATTATCTATAACCAAATATTTATTATTTTTCAAAATACTATTTTTTTGTTTATAATGAATAACCACTGAATAAATTATGATTACTATATAATTTTTTAATTTTTTTAATTTTAGAATTTAATCACCATGATTTGAAGAGTTACATGATATTTTAATGATTTATTCTATTTTTTGCAATTTTTTATATCTATATTTTATAATTTTATATTAGTATACTATTTGTACTCATAAAAATAAGACATTCATATTTAATTTTCTTCGGTGAGGGATTTACCTAATTCTCACTAAATCTCGACTCGTTAAAATTATTTCTATTTTACTAACTATATGGAATTTAGTCATAACAAAATTAATCAATTTTTTTAAAAAATATTAGATAATTTTTATAAAATCCAAAAATGTTTAAAATTATTTGACTTGTAAAATACTGAATATAATTTAAAATATAACATTTACAAAAAAAACTCTTTGACTTACATCATTCTAACTAGTCAGATTTTCGGAGATAGAAAAAAGTGACAATTTTGGTCAGATCTCAATCCGTTTCTTAAAAAGTTTAAAAACATACTTGGTGATGTGGTCTTTACGTTTTCAAACATTAAATTTAGGAGATCGAATTTGGCCGTAAAAGTTATTTTTTATGAGTCCTTTGATGAATTATTTTATTATATTTGAGTAAAATATTTATTTTATTTATATTCTTTTATTTTAGGAAAATTTTGTAAAACTATTTTATCGTAATTGGGTCAATTATATTTTATCATAACTGAGTGAATTATTTTATCCAATCATGTTTAACATGGAATGATTCCATGAAATTATTTTATTTCTAATCAGACGAATTATTTTATTCTTCTTGGATCCTGATCATTTTAGACGTACATATCAAATCCAACCCCTAAATTGAACCCATCTTTGTGATAAGTGATAACTAAAAGGAATAAGGAACCTACTTTGTTTATAAAAAAATTAGAATCGCCATTTTATAATTAAGATTTGAGTTGTCTGCTTAACACTGTATACTTGTTAAAGAATTACAACGTTCAGACCAATTACTTGTCAAGCTTATCGATAATCGTTATGGTTAATTTCGGTGTAATAAATAAAAATATGGACCATATCAAAGAATAGAAATACACAAGAACTTTAATCCTGTTGATATCTTGTGTTCTTTTCGCTCCTCACCCTCTCTCAAAATACACGGCACCGCCCAAGAATGAGCCCACCAACAGAAAACTTGGGAAACTCACAAATATCTAATTGAGAGTCTAGTTGGCTGACATATCCTCACCAATTTGTCCTGTAATAGGTTTTCATTTGGTGAGTACCATGCTGTCGGAAATACATAACAACAAACATTTATATGAACCTTATTTTAAATAAAGTAATGATATAAAATTTGAGTCATTTAAAATTTTAAATCCTTATTATTTACCTAAGATAAAAATATTCTTAGCCTACTCTAATCTATATTAGTCAACAAACTGATATCTAAATATCAAGTGTCTAAAATCAAAAAGTGTTGGACCTCAACTCTTCAAAACTAAAAAATATAGTTTAAACCATAGCATGCACTTCATAACAAGCATACTGCAACTTGCCTTTTTCAAGTTAATTTTTTTTATTAGTCCCGTGGCAAGTATTTAAACGAAAAAAATTGCCTAAACCAAAACAAAACAGGCACTTCGTAACAAGCATAGTGCGAACAGCGGGAAAATAGATCTAGTGTCAGAACAAGGCCAATGAAATAACATAAACGAGGGCAACCAAGTCCAATGCCGAAGGTTCCACTGAAAGAAAAATGAGATAAGCCAAAGAGCTAATAAGGACGGAAGCCAATATAAAACTCTTGTGAATTATGGGCAAAGTATACATGGGATCTTTAGTCGTATTTTTTTTAAGAAATTTTTAGTCTTTGTTGGCAGAAAGTAGGAAGATGACTCCTCGCCAGGTCACGAGAAAAGTAAGCTTGTCATGTTACGTGGAAGAAAACAGTAGTTGCAATAACAGTTTCAAGAAAGGAATTGATCTAGGTCTTAGTTTTATATTTGCGAAAGCAAAATATTATTATTAAAAGAATTACTTCATAAAATAGGGTATAGGTTCGATTCCAATTGTGAGACTCGGAAATTTAGTTGGTCGGCTTGCGTCGTGCCAAAACAATTGCATTGGATATGCGATATTAAGTGTTTGAGTTTGTGAATGCATGTCGTTGGAGTTTGGTTTCGGCAAGTACAATGCCTTAGAGAAATTTTCGGATTTGTGAAGTGTTTGCTCTTCTCGGACAGATTTGACCTACTTGCGGTTAAATGGCCGTAACTTTCTCGTCGTGAGTCCGAATCGAGAAATTCCAAAGGATTTGGAAACTAGACATCTTAATGAACAGATTGGTTAAATTTCATATTGGACAAAAACTGAAAGAAGGTCGTCATGTAAGCTGCTTGTGCCTGGTCTGCTGTGATTGGACCATAAGTTGGTTGTCTTCTTGCAAGGATTAAGTTGATAGAGGGGTTTTCTTTTGATTGGACCCCTTCCACCTCTTGAAATATCTCTGAGACTTCCTTTAAGAGTTAGGAAGCTGAGCTCCTTGGTCATTACACGAAATTATTAAAGGAAAATAGAGAGAGAAGTAAGAAGGTTGAAGGAGAGAGAAGTGAAGCAGCTCGGAAAAGAATTGAACGGTAAGGCCATTTCCGTTCAGAATTCGGTTTCAAACCTCTGAAGTGGGTTGTAGAGGACTTCCTAAGCTTTCTTTTGGTATATCATACGTGGGTTTTGGATCAGGGATTCATCGGGAAAGTGGTTTTAAATCTGGTTGTTGTTGCTGAGGTGGTCAGCTGAGCGATGTGAGGAAGATTGACTTGGTAAGCATACTTAGACTTCGAGTTGGGCTACGAAATTTT
This sequence comes from Hypericum perforatum, assembly GCA_012979155.1. NCBI lineage: Eukaryota > Viridiplantae > Streptophyta > Magnoliopsida > Malpighiales > Hypericaceae > Hypericum > Hypericum perforatum. Next base: position 13,344 of record SOPF01027336.1, read on the forward strand.
GATAGATTGTAGAGAACCTCTTGGGGTTTCCAGAATGGTATCTTATGTGTGTTTTGGTTGAAGAGTTTGGGCTGTACATCTTGTTGAAGTTCGGAACAGTGGGCTGTGTTCAGTTTGAAGGTGTTGAAGCAAAAGGCTTGGTAAGTGGTTTCTTTGCAAGATTCAGTTGCTATGTGAATTCTGAGTTGTTGAGGACTTATTGGAGAAGTCTTGTGAAGTGTGTTTTGAAATGGTTGTGGTCGGAGTTTGAGTTATTTGCATTGTCGTTGAGGATGGAAGTGTTGAACGGCATAAGTACTGTTGTTGGTCGTTTTGAGTTATTGGCAGCATGTTGGTTCGGAAAGGTTGAGGTTAACCTCGTTTTGGTAATTTGGGTTTATGAACAGAGTTTCTGCAAGGTGTGTGAGGGAAGGAGAATCAGTTTGAAGGTTGTGAGTGAAAGGCATCGGTTGCGATATCGGTGATCGTTGGGTCTTCGTTGAGTAAGCGGATAGACCATGACAAATTTGGTTGTGTTCGTTATATGCATATTACCGATCTTGATTAATGTGCGTCTCATGCATACGTTGTTGATTATGATATGAGATTGTGCATATATGTGATTCGTTGAGAATATGTGATCGGTATGTGAGATATGATGTTTGTGAACAGCCGGCTAGATCGCTAGCTCGAGGCTGAGTTGTGTGATTGATATATCCATGTGAGATGGATTGTGGACCGTTGGGTCAAGTGTTTGATTCGATATGTGTTTTGTGAGAGAAATGAACATGCTTTCCCATACTAACGGAGGATGTTAGTCTATGAGCTCATAGGTCGGGGATATCGCTAGTTTACGCAAGTAAGCTAGTTCTTGTGTTTGTGTGGATGGAGATTCGTTTAGGCCTTTTGGATATCCCCTGGCAGTCAGAGGAAGTGGCCTTTCAAAACATGTTCATAGCTCTGTGTGTGTGTCTATATTTGTGGTTGAGTTTATGGCTCCACATGGCTTTATTGACTTATGTGTTTATTTCTGCGATTCCGTTATTTTGTGAAGTATATTATCGTCATGCATTTCCGAGCATAAGTTGTGTCGAACATGATTAAGTTCTGTGGCACGTATATCTCAAACATAACTAATATGTTATGTTCTATCTCTTACTAAGTGTTTCCCGACACTTACCCCTTACAAAATCTATCTCAGGTTCCGAAGTGCCATAGTTGCGTCAGAGTCTGGAGTCCGTGTGTCGAGCCCGTCTCTTCCGTTCGAGGGCCACGCTTTTGAGGTCTCCAATCTAGTGTTGTCCTTGTACATTGGTATAGACGCTCCGTAGCGGTTTGTTATGTTTCGTCGTGGATTTTGTCCCTTTGGAGATGCTTTGTTCATATGTACGATGATTGTCGAGTACCATCTATGTTTACAATGTGCTTCCGCATGTTTAATTCCGATGTGTATTTTTATGACTCTGAATGAGTGTGATTGTGAGGCTTGCTAGGTTACACATGTGTGGACATTTGTTGTGTGGTCTAGCGCCGGTCACCGACCTTCGCGCGGGTCGGGACACCAATTCGATATATACTTTTGATGCTCTTAAAATCATGATCCTCCTCCCTTTCGGCAGGATTTTCATTTTTCACTCTTATCACCTACTGGAAAACTTTGTAATATCTCTTTTACTAAATTGGCCCACACTCTTTTCTGTCACTATCCTACAAGACGCCAAGTGGGCGTCGGCTAGGCGTTAGGATTCTCATCAGATTTCTTTTGTTTTCCATCATCGGCCGACTTTTTAATCAGCATCCGCTCATCTGCTGACTTTTTGCATGTGAATCTGGCCATTGTCCCGTCTTCCATTATTTTCATTTCTAAGATTTAAACTAATTTTTTCAGATTAATTCAGATGTAATTAGTCCGTAGAGTTTCAGACCACGTTAATCCTCTCTTTTGGATTGATCCATTGTTTTCCCACTTACACCTTTTGATGCACCGTACATAATTGTTTTCCGATTTTGTCACTGAAATTAACTTATAAAAGATACGATATTTATGGCAAAAAAACTTTTTCAAATAATTGTTACGATTTTCATTTTTCAGCTTTTTTATCTTAGGTATATGATATTCTAGTAGTTTTTTTATACGGGTAACTTATTATTAATAATATTATTTAGAGCGTGGAATTCCTCATGTACTTATTCATTCCAATTGATAATTTGTATTAATTAATTAGACAATAAACATGGCATCAAATGTGAACATGACATCCTATTTGGTTTTACGCATGCTTGAAAAAATGAAAAGCGAAATTGCTTTGACTTGCGGATAAAGCAATAAACTTCTGGGTCACAAAGATGAAAAACTTTTGTGAAAACCATTTGAGATAAGGTGATCTTTGAATTTTCTTACCACTTTTGGTGAACGAATTTTCTTACCACTTAGTGACTGATTATCAATGCCTTAAGTCAATCAAATTTCAGATAAGTTTTTTTAATTTAGTAGTTAATTATTAATTTGCAATTCCATGTATTTTTTATCTAGAATTAAATTTAATATTTTTAAATTTATTCAAAATTATATTCGAATTGATACATTTGAGATTCATTCAAAAATCATCTTTGAATTCATATAATTAAATATAATTTTAAAAAGATAAAACGTGGAAATATTGTAAAAAAAATTGTTGTGAAAAAAAAAAGTTAGATAGCAAGAACTGACGTGAGCGAGAGAGAAATAATAAAATTGGGAATCGAGAGAGAAATAACAAAGTTGGAATGAACAAGAGAGAAATAACAAAGTTGCATTCACCATAAGAAATGTTCTTATAGCAAATTCAAAAAGTGATTCCATCGTATATCCATAATATTTATACTATAATTTTCTATTAATTAATATTCAATAAATTAATAATTATACGAAGATATCATTTTAATTTTCGGCATCGATAAATCTCAGTAATTTTTATTGACTATTGAATAACGTCGTAATATTTTGTGATCCCACTTAATGTATAAATTTCTAATGTACAATTATTTTATGAAAGCCAACCGCGGCGTGTCGGTGACCTTGTTTAACTTTAAACTCCCGATACCATAATTCCTCCTCGTTGACCGTGGTCTAGTATTGAATAGGAAAATTGGTGGTTTAGTTAATTGACAATTCTGGTTTAAAATTGTTAGTAAGTGGTCAACCTCATCAACCATCTAAACATCGTCAACTGATAAATACATATATAACAGAAGATTTAATAACTCACAGAATGGAGAAAAAAAATATACATCGTATTCAACTCCTTAACAAAATTAAACTTTTAACTTTTAAAAATAAAAATCTTGAGGTAATAAAACACCGACTTTGATTCAACCATCATCTAAAACAACTAAAGATCAACAACCAGTTTATCTAAGGTAGTTTAAACTTGTGTCTTAGACATAATTCACATTTTTTACACCATTACTAAATGCACCGTTAACCCATAAATGGATTTCGACTGAATAACCCATCAATGCAAGTCTATCCAAGTCCTATCTAAATAATTTTGTGTGATGTTTTCATATAAGTAATAATTTAAGTAGATAAAATAATCTCGAGCCTAACATAAGGTGCAATTATACCTTTGCTAATGCACCAAATTTAATTAAAACTCGGAAAGTTAAATATGTTTGAACAATAATAGAATTAGGATATGTGATTTTCTGGGAAATAACTTTATTATATCTCATCATTTTTATCAATAAATATTCAGAGCAATTCGAAAAGTAGTTAAACTAGATTAATCAAATGTGAAATTATAGTCACCGAGACCGTAACAATATTAATTTTTTTTTTAATATTTTAATGATTTTATGCAGCTCGAACCAAATATAATTGGTTAAAGTAACAACTATCTGATGAAGAAGAGATGGTAAAATAAATCTTGAAAGAGTAACTCAAAACTTTTTTGTTGTTTTGAAATTGATAGATTTGGGCAAGACGAGAGCCCCCGGGAGGGAGGGACCTTAATTTGGCGTGTGCACGCGCACTAAACAGTAATTACTCGTGTCGCGTCGTGTCCCCACCCACAAACCCAAACCCAAACCCAAATTTAAACTATAATTATTAATTAAAAACCCCAACACCACTTGCACCGTCCGGACACACAAACAACTCCCCCAACCTCACTCTCACCCAGTTCGGTTTCCGACCCAACAAACTCCGTACGAACTGTGTACTATCTATCTTAGGGAGAGAGAGAGAGAGAGAGGAGAAGGGAAAGGGAAAGAGAAAGAAGAGTATCACTGTTCTAGGAAATACAATAAAGAATCTTTCCTCTCAAAATAAAGTAAAAAAAAAAGAGCTCTCTCTTTCCCCTTTTGCCCCTCCCCTCCTCCTCCTCCACTTCACTCGCTCCGATCGACATCTCTCTCCGTTCGGTCCTTGGAACATTCTAGAATCTCTTCTCTAACGGACTATCGGGTGGGGGAAAATGGAGCTGTACGGACGGAGCCAGCCTAGGAACGGGTCGCAATTGGGCCCCGTCCCTCCCGAAACCGGCCTCGAAGGTCGGTCAGATTTCCCTTGCATTTCGCTCTTCGATTAATTTTTTTCTTTCCTTTTTTTTTGTACTTCGGACAGCTTTTTTTTTGTCTTGTAGTTTAGGGCTTTATGGATTTTCGTGTGTTTTTTTCTTAATTCGTTGGTGATTTGGTAGATTCTATGTGGAGGATGGCGCTTGCGAGTGGTGGCGAGGCATACCCGGAGCGGCCGGGCGTGCCTGACTGCGTGTACTACATGCGGACTGGGGTCTGCGGGTACGGTAGCAGGTGCCGTTACAACCACCCTCGTAACCGGGCCGCGGTAATTCTTTCGCTTACCCCTTCGTTTGTTCAGTTCTTAATGCGATTAAAGAGTAGATGGAGCTGAATTGGAGCGGGAGAGGAAATGTAGTGTGTAGCCGATGAAGATTCGTTGTCTAGCGATGTGGTAACCGACTAAACCCCACACGCCTGCTCGAACGAAGCCCATCGGGCCGAAATTTGCACGGGCTTTTCCACTTTGCCAACGAGGCACGACATGGTGTTGGGCAATGGTCAACATGTCTCACATGAGCAATTTAGCTCTGATACCATATAAGGATTCCCATATCCTACCCAATATCTTAAGGCAATGAGTAGTTGGATCTTCCATGCTTATAAACCAGCCCACCACTTCCACAACTAGCGACGTGGTAATCCCAACAAAACATAGTGGTGGTTGATGACTTCAGACACTTTCTTACTGACTCTCTAAAATTATTTTGCTAGTTTATTGCACGGGAATGTCCAAATGTTGGACATGTTTGTGACTTAGGTTATGTAGCTTCGAACAATATATGAAATGTGTGTGGAGTGACTTTAGTGCGCGTGTTGCCTATTTAACAGAGGTGTACCTTGTTTACTGCTACTGCTTAGGTTGAGGCAGTCGTAAGAGCAACAGGGGAGTACCCGGAAAGAGTAGGAGAACCCCCTTGTCAGGTAAAGTAGTTGATATATAATGCATGTTTCGTTAGATGTATTAGTTCTTGTAGGTTCTGATTTTTATCCTTTTCTTCTGCAGTTTTATTTGAAGACTGGAACCTGTAAATTTGGTGCATCTTGCAAGTTTGATCACCCGAAACATGGTGTTGGACAATTAAGTCAAGTTCCAATTAATATACATGGATACCCATCAAGACCGGTTTGAGTTCTCTTCTATAATTTTTTTTACTGTTAGATAGCCACTTGTAAGCTCATCTCACAACTTGTTCTAGATATATTGTGTGGTCTGATTGTCTTTCTTCCTCTTTTGACAGGGTGAGAAAGAATGCTCCTATTATTTGAAAACGGGGCAATGCAAATTTGGTATAACTTGTAAATTCGATCATCCTCAGCCAGCTGGCGGTACATCATTGCCAGCGTCTGCACCGCAGTTTTATCAACCGGTGCAGTCTCCTTCAATTCCTATGCCAGATCAATATGGGGGTGCATCCACCAGCTTGAGAGCGAGGCCTCCTCTGTTACCTAGCTCATATGTGCAAGGAGCTTATGGTACTGTTCTACTTCCTCCTGGAATGGTTACTATTTCTGGTTGGAGTCCTTACTCGGTAACTCAACTAATTCATGCTCTTTGAGTTGCTTTAAAGTATAATTCTTTTGGAAGTTGTTAATTTTAGGTATTTATTGGTGATATCTAATTTCTTGGTGTGTGGTTTAGGCACCTGTAAGCCCGGTGTTATCTCCTAGTGCGCAACATCATGCTGGAGCAACTTCCTTATATGGAGTCGCACAATTTTCTTCTTCAACACCCACACTTGCTGGACCTTACCCGTCGTTGCCCTCCTCTGCTGGTCCTTCAAGCACTACTCAGAAGGAACAAACATTTCCGGAGAGACCGGGCGAGCCTGAATGCCAGTATTATTTGAGAACTGGGGATTGTAAGTTTGGATCTTCTTGTAGATACCATCATCCCCGAAATCGCATTACACCGAGAAGCAACTGTCTCCTCAGCCCAATGGGACTTCCTTTACGCCCGGTAAGCTGAGTAATACAATTTTATTGGCTTGTCTCTATTAAAAAAACTTATTGACCTGTCTAAAACCGTCATTATTCTACATCAATTAGGAATTTTCTTTGGAAAAAATTGCCGTTTCCTTTTTGGAGAACCTACTACAGCATTGTGCTGCTTAGAGCTAATTGTTTTTTTTTCCCATGTCTTGGTCCTTTGAGTAGTTTTCTTCTTCTTCCACATCAGTTTCATGACCAATTAATGGTGGGCTATCTACAATAAACGAGGGATCTTACTCTCCTATTAATTTGAAATCTGATTCTCGGAAGCATTAGATCCTATATTCCAGGACAAAATATTAACTTATTTTAGGCAGCTGACTTGTCTTGTCTTAGCAACCGTTGTTCTTGTATGTGTACTTAAACATAATTATCTTTCAAGTTGTGTGTATGGGAGCTCTCTTAGATGAATTGTATGTCGCGAAGTTGATAAATGCTATCCTTTTAAGCTTCAAGGTTTTACGAGCTGTCAATATTTGCACGTTTATTATTCATCACTTTGGTTTTTACCATCCATGCATACTAAGCAAGGAGATTATAGAAGCTGTGCTTAGTTTCATTTTCCCGATGACCCGTGACTACCACTTATGATGGGTTAGGAAGTTGCAATAGCCCAGCTTCTTTTCTTATCGATTGCACTTTCAGAATACATGCATTTTATTCCTCTTTATTGTGGTTTTTCTGTGCCAGAACCTGAATTGTACTGCTTTCTTGTCCTTTTTACTCTAGCCTTTTAATTTTCTCGAAAAGCTATGAATGTCTTTAATATGGCAAGTCTTAGTATCTGCCAATGGTAATTATTTTAAGGTCTTCTTTTCCGAATAGTTGGTTTAACAAAGTTTTCTTAAGCAGGGGGCACAACCTTGTTCGTTTTATTTGCAACATCGACAATGCAAGTTTGGTTCGACATGCAAATTTGATCATCCAATGACACCGATGAGATATAGTCCATCGGCTTCCTCTCTCATTGACATGCCGCCGGTTGCTCCCTATCCGGTTGGATCTTTTCTGGGTACTCTTGTCCCTTCGTCCTCATCATCTGAGTTGAGACCTGAACTGATTCAGGGAACAAAAGCTGATCCATATTTGAACAGAATGCCTTCATCTGGAGGCACATCGAGCAGCCCAGTTGGGTTGATTTACTCACAGACGGGATCTGTTCCGTTCTCCGATCTGCAGCATTCAGGACAGACCTCCGTTCCTCTAGCCAGTAGCAGAAGCACAAGATAAAGCAGTGAGGTTCGTCGTTCTGTTCATTGTCCGGGTGGTCTGTCGTATAGAATCAGAAAAATATAGTTGTAAAAAGTATCCTTCCATAGGCGTCTCCAATAGTACCTCCTAAATAAGCCATCATCCATTAGGCATTGGTCATATTCTCTATTAAATTTAGCTCAAGCCTCTCGCACATAGATCCTCTATAGCATTTTCCCCTCACCATGGATATCCGCTGTTCTTGTGCTCCAGACAGCTCTCCAGTGGAAAGAGTAAGCCAATGCCTGGGTAGGTCTAGGTTATAAGTTTGCCTCTGTATCTATATCTCGAGCTCGGACTTGGTTCTCGCATGAATGAGTCCCTCTCATTTAGCTTAAAAGATTCAGAAGGTTCTCATTGATTTTTGAGGCGTGCATATACGTTGATGCATCGAAAGCTGTGGCATCTCGTTGCAGCCACGAACATTTCGCTGACTGAGAAGATCTGGAAATTGAAAGATCAAGATGGCCATTGTCTGTTGTGTCTACCTACAATTCTCTGTTAGTAATATTCCAAAATTCTGAAGCCTATATATGATCACATTGTTGAACAATGAGAATGGTGTGCTAATTATATGTAGTTCCTCTTTGCTGAATGCCAAATGCCCCTTTCTTACATTAGGCTCCTTGAATATTGTGCTAATTTTTCAGTATAGTTGCGATAAATCTTGGTTATAATTTGCAGGGGTCTCTATAAATGAAAAAAAGGACATAGTAGAGGAGATCTCTCACAAAATGATGAGTTTTATGAATCTTGATTGTCCTCTACATGTAGTTACTTGTGTAATTTTCTTTGGTATACTTAGTTACTTCCATTAAATTCGGGCCTCGGGGGAAGGGGCATCTTTAAGATCCAGAAGATGCCCTATAAATCAACATTAGAAGTCAGTCAGTCACGAAGTTGGTAACCAAATAAAGAATTAATGATTTTCTGTAGCCCATAACGAAAACTAAAGCTGAAAGAATTTTACTTGCGATGAGAAGGGTCTTGCTAATGAGCACATGCTCAAATGATAAAAAATAAAACTTAGAATAACCAGAGTTTGATTCCGTAAATACGACATTGTAAAGTGGAAGATTAGCAGTAAATGTCGGCCAAAGCTTTTATATAAAGTTTTATTTTTGAAAAAAATATATATTTACGTATTTTATAAATTTAGAAAATATTTGAGATGCCAAATTGTGCTTCACTGTTTGAAAACTTGTACAACATCATTAATCTTATGAGTGACATTAAATTATCATGTTTGTCATATTGTTGTATGGGAAATTTTTCCAATCAAGTATAACATTTAAATCTTCTCTGTATAGTTAAATATGAGATATACTACTTTGGAGGAGTTGCTCCTGTCCTGGTGTTGCTGGATTAATATGCATGCATCTGGATTAAAAGTTGATTGGACGTCCACGTGTTGATCCCTTTGCCTGTAAAAAAGGCCCAATGAGCTTGTTAGTTGCAAAGGTTCGGGATCCAATCTGCAGGCCTACATGTCGCCTTGATCTGGGATTTATGATTTTTCCCATGTCCTAAACTATAAGCAACGATATCAACGAATATTCATTTTAGTACCAGTTAAATTCGATGAGTTTTCAATAGTGTTTATATTTTCAATAATAATATTTCTTACCTACCGGAGCCTATCTAACTTCTAAAAATAGATTTTTAACGTAACGATAGTACAAACTTTTGATAAAATTGACAATCGTGTTAAAAAAAACTTCTATACTCTATTGTAAATATTTTTTTTTGGAAAGTAGATGATTTTATTGAATAATAATATTTTTATCTAACAAACATTACGATACAACAATCGGACTCACATCGTTTCAAAACAGATTTAATTAACCTCTTAAAAAAGAAAAAAAAAACGGACATTATTAAATGAAGCTGTGAATTGTTTAAAATATCATCAATTAATTAAATAGAACATTAAATTTGAGATTAAAACCATAATTGGAAGGCCTCACATGTTAATTCTCTGTAGACCATAATTGGAACCACACCAGCTCTACCTCACCTGTCCTAATCATTTGAACCCTCAAACCGATCCTTTAATTCCCTTCTGGCCGTCCAACTTTCTGTTACCTTTTTTTACAAGTTTTTCTATTAAAGTTTACGAATATTAACATTTATGGCATATTTATTGAACTTTTTTCTCACAATATTAAAGACCTTCAATTTCGCTAAAATTTTACTATGATAAAACAATGTGAAATTTTTTTGAGAGAAAAAAGAATATCTTACTAGAAAAATCGCTAATTTAATTTCACACGATAATATATATAATTCAAACTATTGTGTTTCTATTACCCTTTTCCCCACGTTCGTGTAAGTTTCACATGGTAAGCGAGGTAAAGGAATGTATGTGGCCATAAGCCAATGAGTCGTTCACTATGATGACGCTATGTCGTTTTTTAACCACTTGAGGTGGACGGCAACAACATTCATTTTAGTACTAAATAATGGTTTTTGTTTGATACGAAATGCCAAATGAATATGATGTGGTTTGATATGGATTCTTTTAATTGGTAGACAAATTTGTTGGTCAGTAAAACTGTATACTCCTTAAAAATTACAATATATAAAATGCTAGATAAACACGTAACATATTATGATACAAGATAACTGCGTAAACTTTCTAAAAGTATCCCAATAGATAACACTAGTTAAAAGTTACTTGCAAAGTACTATTTTGATGTTTTTTTAAAGGTAGTCCGATGCTAAGCAAACTTTTTCTGGGAAGGTAAATTTTTATAATGAAATTGTCATAGTTTAAGCCATATAATTTTGATATTTATAATGTCTTGTGTCATTAAATTCCAAATTATTTGGTCTAAACAAATTTTTATCACTATTTAATGTTTGGCATCGTATTTTCTAACCATTATTTGTCATTAGATTTAGTCGAGAGAGCGGTTGTTTCTCGAAATATGACTATCCTAATTACTATTTGACTTTTTTGGGAATCATTCAAGTTTGTAACTCGCCAAATAGATGATTCTCTTCTGGGCAATGTGAGATTGTCTATAATCTTAATTTAATGTTCATACACACGCATGTACTTAAAATTATTTCATGCACTTTATATAATGCTAATCTACTTATAAAAAATTAAAAATTTTAACATAAAGGCAACAATATCTCCTTCACGGGAGAACCCGAAATTTTTACCGCATAGATTACCTTAGAGCTGCTAGGTGGTAATGATGAGGCCCTCTAGATCATCATCCAGCCGCATAAAGCATGAGTAGGTGGTAATTCATGGCGTCATCATCACCACCTGATCGTGCGATCTCCTGCCATAATTGTCCCCATTAGTCTAAATTATAGGGATTGAGCTCTGCTAACTAGTATTTTTCTTAAAAGGATATCACGTCCAAAGTTAAAAAAAAATTTGTACCTCGAAACACTAAGAAAAAAAATAAATAAATTTAGACCTTAAAATAGGAGGTGCAATACGAGAACTCGCTCAAGCACATTTAATATCAGAAATTTGACCAACACTAACACAGATACGTCCTAATTTATAACAATTTGAAACTGGTTTAAAAATATTTAGATATAATTGAAGTGTGAAAAAAATTCACCAAATTATAACAATTTCCACGAACAAGCAACGAGTGTAAGAAAACAACCTTTTGAGGCCTGGCTGGAGAAAGTAACTTTCTGGGAGCATACTACTATAGTTTTGCCCAAAATTTGTATGCTTTTTCGTTGGTCCAGGGCAGTCAATCAATGAGGCTACTGTCCAAAACAACAAGTGCATCGCATTGGAGCAATATCAATCTATTTCTCAAACGAACTCCCTATGTTACTGAAAAATTATTCCGATCATGTTTGTGTCAATCTACCAACCCTATCTGCTGGAATAAAGGTCATACAAATATTAAAAATATTGAAAAAATTAGCCCATGTCAATTGCACGACACAGGAAAAAATTAAGCACCGACAATTTTTTTTTTCCGAATGACATTTGACTTAGTAGTGTATGCATAACAAAATTTAACATAAGTCTATAGTTCAAATACTGATACTTGGTATAATTTATCTTTTCGAAAAAAATTACCCACAAATTGTATAAAATAATTGGATCTTTCAATAGTAGCCAATGACGAGATCTGAGACTTCGAAAAACTGCAAAGAACAAAAAAATAGTCAACTAGATATTGTTACATTTATGACATTAAAAAAAATTTTCTGTTATTAAATCCGAGTCTCCTAGAATAGCTGTTAGATGGCTAAAAAACGCACAGATGTTCCAGTTGGGTGCATCGTGGCTCTAATTGTAACATGTAGTCCCAATCATTTCTCGACTCCAATTCAATCCTCTCAAAATTAAATTTGCTCCCGTATATAGCTTTATACATATTAATGAATACATCATAAACTAATCTTTTTTTTTTGTGGTAGCTTTCAGCAGACATCATTATATCCCCCAAAAGCGCTGCAACCCTGCAGGAATCCTGCATTATATTTTCTAAGCCGAAAAAAAATGGATCACTCCAAATGCCCTTTCACCGAAAAGCAATGTTTTAAAAATATACTGGCCCCGCCATCAACCACCACCTCCTAGCCCTCGGGGTCGGTCTATTGGATCATTTGGTTGGACCAAAGATTTTGTGATTTAAATTTATTACATTTAGTATAAAAATCAATAGTTATAATATTATCCAAATTTTATTGTAAAATTACAATATACAGGTATCAAAATCATAATTTAATCATTTCAAAATTGAAGGCAACGCATTTAAGCACTGGTTGAACTAGATTCAATGTTTATGGCGAAACTTGAACCAGGCTTGGTCCCTGGGTCAAATTATCAGTAATATAGCATTTTTTAAAACCATGATCTATCTAGCCGCGTTTTAAGAAAAAACATTGTCAAAAAGTGCTAAGACTGCTACAATATTAATCCTGACTTTAGGTTAAGAGACATTATAAACACTCGATTAAAGTAACCATTTCACGAAAAAGTCATCACCACCACCCTTACAGCACCTCATTGTGCCATATCATACACAACATTGATTCTCCTCACTCCACCATTCTAATTGGCCACATAGAAAGGCAAGATAGCTAGCTAAGGGACCAGACACGAGAGAGAAAATGGAAGGTCCTAGCTGGTTTCGGTGTGCTTTAACTGGCAAGGGACTTGCTGTCCAAGAAGAGTTGGAGGATTCTTGAAAAGGAGAGGCACACTTTGGTTGGTATTACTAGTCCACAGGAGCTGCGGCGGGAGAGAATTTCTTAAGGGTTATTTACAATTCTTTGGGAATTGAAATGGGTGTTCTTGGTGTTGGAGAATTGAAGCCTAGTATATCCGGGAAGAGATCGTTTCGTCCAAGCTCTAGTATAAGGCACGCCACTGAATGGTAAGCTTCTTCCATCTTAGTAATTTTATTCAAAGATGATTTTCTTAATAATACTCATAATTTTATTAAACGAATACAATCTTTTTGTTATTTATATTTGTACCGAATCCTTCCTTTTTACGATTTCTCATCTCCTCGTTGGCGACTGAAAAATTGCGGTATGGTTGTACTTTGTATTGTAGCACGTATTGTCACTAAATTAAGTAATCGAGTCAGAGTAAGTTATTTGAATAATTACTAATCAACTAACATCTAATGTCCCGAAAATTGAGATGTCCTAGAATATGATCACATAGTCGTGTAGAGAATATGTCCTAGGATCTCCATCGTTATTTCTTGCGCCATACTTACACAGGTAAGGTTAGTCTCCTGTGGATACCACTTTAAATGCTACAACACGAGGTGTAAGGCAAATACTAATTTAATTTGGGCAAAAATTGAGGGAATATAAAGTCCTTGAGCCATTAATGGTTGGACCAAAATCAAACGTATGCATAATCAATTTTCCAAAACATTAACAGGTCGTAATCATCCATGGATTACGACAAGCACATCCATAAACATGTGACACTGACAATGACCAGTGAGCATGATAGACAGGGACACAACAACCAACATTCGGTACTAAATGAGTTAAACATCTTGACATTTTCAAACAGTTTCTGACCACCATATGAAACAATATCTGAAAATTTATATAAGAAGAATTTTATTCAATCAAAAACATTTACCCGGACAAATGGTGACAAAATTTTTCCATATCAGGCACAAGGGCTAATTGGCTACACTCAACCGAAATTTTTTCATCCTTTATATGAACTCTGAAGGGAACACCTGTAATAATTTCTCAAACAATTGGCAATTTTCCGGGTACTACACGACACAGGCACGATTTTCCTCAATTATTTTCTTGTATTTACTATACACAGGCCATGGCAAACGTACAGAGGTTATTGTCTGAATCCCGGAAAGGACTATTGTGGGCTCTCATGAAACGTGTTAGGACTGAAAATCTAACTGTACTGCCCTCGTAGCTTGGCGTTTCACCACTTAATTGGTGTAGGCCATATGCTATGTCACACTTGTCTTGTAACAAGTCGCCATTTTTCTGAGCTCTAATCAGAATTTCGGAATATAAACTCAAATCTCGACCACACTTTGTATCGCTGTAACAGGCGTAAGGACTGCCTTATTATATACACGTTCAAGGTTGCAAGTTAGTTGTTCCAACCTTGTCACGAAATGTCGGCTTCAGTCTTCAGAAGTATCAAAGCAGGCCAATAATTGGGGAAGCATCTATAGGGGTGGTCTAAGGTTTACTATTAGTGGAAAAGATGTACGGATTGTTAGAGTTTTTCATCTATCTTGCAGAATTTTGGCAACTTTTTGGTATGTTTGTGGGATATAAAGAGCTGCTCTATGATCTTGCAGGCCAATCTCTGACGTTTCCAGCGATCTTATTGTCGAAGTTGGAGGCTCGAGCTTTTCGCTTCACAAGGTAAGAACCGCGGTTCGATATGCAGGCAACAATATGAGCTCAGTTCCAGCTTGTCCTGTTAATTGTGTTATCTGGATTTCATGGTAAAGAATGAATCTTGATTTGTTGGTTGTTGTTGTCGAATGTTGCAGTTCCCTCTTGTATCGCGCAGCGGAAGGATTCGGAAACTGGTAATGGATGCGAAAGAAGCCAAAATTTCGCGCATCAGTATCCCGTCTCTTCCCGGAGGAGCAGAGGCTTTTGAACTTGCTGCAAAATTTTGTTACGGTATAAATTTGGAGATCACAGCGTCGAATGTCGCCACAATATGCTGCGTGGCACGGTTCCTCGAAATGACGGACGATTTTGCAGAGAAGAATATGGAAGCCAGGGCCGAAGCTTATCTAAAGGAAATGATACTACCAAGCATATCGAATTCGATATCGGTTCTGCACCGGTGCGAAACCCTGTTGCCTATATCAGAGGAGATCAACCTGGTAAGCAGATTAATCAATGCCATTGCAAACAATGCTTGTAAAGAGCAGCTAGCCTCAGGGTTGCTCAAACTTGACCATAATTACCCTACCAAATCGATGCCAAACTTGGAACCCGAAACACCATCGGATTGGTGGGGGAAATCACTTGCAGTCTTGAATCTCGATTTCTTCCAGCGAGTCCTATCCGCCGTGAAAATGAAGGGATTAAAGCAGGATCTGATCAGCAAGATTCTGGTTAACTATGCTCATCATTCTCTTCAAGGTCTAGTGTTAAGGGAGCCTCAGTTGGTTAAAGGCAGCCTCTTGGATTTGGAGGTGCAGAAGAAGCAAAGAGTCATGTTTGAAGCAATAGTTAGCTTACTACCAAGCCAATCAAGGAAGAGTCCAGTGCCAATGGTGTTCCTTTCAAGCTTGTTGAAGAATGCAATAGCATCATCAGCTTCCACTTCTTGCAGAACAGACCTCGAGCGTCGGATTGGTCTCCAGCTAGACCAGGCAATCCTAGAAGACATTCTGATCCCCACGAATTCGCATGGGAACAACCACGCCACCATGTACGACACTGACTCCGTCTTGAGGATCTTCTCGATCTTTCTCAACTTGGACGACGACGAAGACGAGGACAACAACAATCCGTTGCGCGACGAGGTCGAGATGGTTTATGGTTTCGACAGCCCCGGGTCCCCCAAGCAGAGCTCAATCCTTAAGGTGTCGAAGTTGCTGGACAACTATCTGGCCGAAGTTGCAATGGACTCGAACTTGCTGCCCTCCAAGTTCATAGCATTGGCGGAACTACTTCCGGACCATGCTCGCCTTGTCAGCGATGGATTATACAGAGCTGTGGACATCTTCCTCAAGGTTAGTGATCTCTCATGCCATCTCATATTAACTGATACAACAAGTTGCTCTGCTTTTATAGCTTAACTACTTTTTGTTGTATAATTTGGTGAAAAAACAAGAAATTGATTTGGACCGTGTCGAGGTGTCGTAGGTTCATCCAAACATTAAGGACTCGGAACGGTACAGGCTCTGCAAGACAATAGACTGCCAAAAACTGTCCCAGGAAGCGTGCAGCCACGCGGCTCAGAACGAGCGGCTTCCCGTCCAAATGGCAGTCCAAGTGCTCTACTTCGAGCAGATCAGGCTGCGCAACGCAATGAACGGGACCCACAACCAGTTCTTCTTCGGGGGCCAGTTCCCGCAGCGGTCGGGGAGTGGGGCAGGGAGCGGGGCCATCTCTCCGCGCGACAACTACGCGTCCGTGCGGAGAGAGAACCGGGAGCTGAAGCTCGAGGTGGCCAGGATGAGAATGAGGCTCACTGATCTGGAGAAGGACCATGTCTCGATGAAGCAGGGGTTGGTCAAGACCCATCCGGCCAACAAGCTGTTCAAGTCGTTCACGAGGAAGCTCAATACACTGTTCGGGGTCGGCGGGCTCAGGACTATGGGAGGTAGGGCTGGGTCGGAATCTAGGTTCTTGTTCCAGAAGAGGAGGCGCCACTCTGTTTCTTGACTTGCAAGGAATTGCCGCCTTTTGTGTGTGTGTGTGTGTGTAACTTGGGTTGGAAGAAACAGGTGATTAATTAATTAAGGGTTTCTATAATCTTAATTAAGGAGGTTTTAAGTATATATATAGCCATGCTAGTGTGTTTGGTTTTGTTGTCTGGTTAATGTTTTGGAATGCAACTGTTAATTTTTTTTTTTGCGGGTAGAATGTAACTGTTATTTTACTAGTGAAGATATCCCATTTGTTTTATTTTTCGGGTTGCTTTCTATTTAATTTCAAAATTTATAAGATTTGATTGAAGAATCGTGGATTATGAACTTTTCGCTCACATACTAATAGCTAGCGGTAATGACATGTTATTAGAAACCCACCATGTTGTACATTTATACTCATTTAATTGGGTTGAAATCCACATTTTCCTTTATATTATTTGAAGTAGCCACATACCTTATTGTGTTATAAAAAATTGCCATATATCTCTTATATTTATCATCATTTAGGGATGGCAATTAGACCCGAATCCTAAGGGTCTACCCAATTTCAAATCCAAAGGGTCTAGAATCCGTTGATTTTGACCGGGTCTTAGATCCGGATCCTGCCCGAATCCTGATATTTAAAAAGGATAAGGGTATGGGTATGTATTTATAGGATCCTACCCAGATTATATATATATATATATAATACTTTAGAATATACCTAGTAAGTTACTACATAGACTATGCTATTTAACGTCAAATTTCTAATTACAAATTACCTATTCAACTTTAACTTCCTAATTAAATATTTTTAACTTCAACTTCCTAATTAGATATATTAAATTTTTGTAACCTAAAAAACTATCTTCAACTTTTTATTTAAAGTCCCAAAAAATCTAAATTAAACATCCTAAAATTTTATAACAAAAAAAAACCTTCAAATTAAACAAGGCAACTTGTAGGGAGGAAGATAAAAGTCTTATCATCATTATGTATTTTTAATTTTATAATATATATGAATTTTGATATTGTAGGTTTAATTTTTTCAATTAAATAATTTTTATGTACCCTAGACCTGCGGATCGATCCTGATCCTATCCGATATTTTTGGAACCATATCCTGCCCAAGCTTTTAAAAGAGGATAAGAATAATGATTTGGGCCCACCTTCAAAAAAGAGGATAAAGATCTGGATCCTATAAATCTTATGTATGTCCATTGCTATTCTTATCACCATTATTCACTATGTCCCTCAGCTTTTTGATGTATACCAACCTAATTTTTTCTTTTTAAAAGTAATTTTTATATATTATTAATTAGTATTCTTTACAACCTATCATTGTCTATGGTCCATCCCAGTAGCTAATTAATTACATAGCTACAACCCCATTAACCCACGCCCAAAACTGGAGAACACGTGAGAGTCAATAACGAGACATCAATTAACCCACTCCAAATCATCAGCTTCACATATAATCTAAAATTTTACAATAGATGAGTGTAATTTTTACACCTATAGTACAATATGTTAATCTGTGAGAAAAAAACAAAGTAGTACTTTATATTATAAATAAAACAACTCAAATTAAACAACAACGGACTCCGTGGCCCAATGGATAAGGCGCTGGTCTACGAAACCAGAGATTCTGGGTTCGATCCCCAGCGGAGTCGTCGTTTCGCTTTTTATTTTTTATTTTTTCTCGTCGTTTCGAACTTCCTTCAACCTTAAACCATTTCTTCCTATTTCGACTTCCGTTACCCATCAACGTACGTGTACACCCTAATCCAAAAACAAATAAATAAATAAATAAAAAAATGCGCTTCCCCTTCTCCGCACTCTTCAGGTACCTTCCCTTCCCTCACTCCTCGTCGTATTCCTTTTAACCGGCGGTCGTCTGTTTTTACGATTTTCTTTATTTAGGGTTTTACACGCTGAGACTAGAAACCCTAAGCCCCTAAATTGATCAACCCTAATCAACCTTTTTGACTATGAAAATATAAAGCCTAGATTCCTCGGTCAAACCTTCGCTTTCCGAGTGGATTCCTTGTCGGCTTTTCGATCCCGTTGCTTTCCCTTTACTTAATAATTTGCATCTTTAAGCTGTGCTGATTCCCTTGCGGTCTTCGTGTGCTTCGACCCGGAAGATCCGCTATGATTCTGTCGAACTGATTGTGTGGGGGGTTTAATTGGACGGAGGAGAAAATTTCTGAATTGTTTTTTTGTCTGGTGGCTTTTTTGAACTTTTGTGTTACTTTTGGGGGCGCTTTGTTTCTTTATTTTTTATATTTTGTTGAATGTTGTTGAATTGTCCCCCGGCTGGTTTTTTGGTCGTGTTTGTTTCTGCAGGCAGATTGAGCAGGAGATGGATACTGTGGTCAGGGTGTTGCAGCCTGGGCCGCTCGGGATCTTGGAGCACAAGTTCTCTGCCGAGGAGTTACGCCACGCAAGTGCTACAGTTCGCAGGGCGGTTGAGAACTGGCGAGTGAATGCGCGCCTGGAGCAGAACGACGAAGTTATGAAGAATTTTGTCGAGAAGTGAATGAATGAATCATGCTTCTGGTGATTACTGTTGACTTGAGTTATCGATGTAGTGAATTGCTTTGCTTTTGAACAAGTGCGGGAGAGAAATCTAACTGGCTCCACTGACAAAGGGGAGGTTTGGCTTTTATTGCTCGATCTCTTGAAACATTATATAATACGTGTGCAAGAGAAACAACAGACGAATGTTCAGGGTGTTGTTTTACCGAATAGGCTTCGAGGGACAATAATGCAGACAATCTTGTTGATAATTACTTAGATGTTTTATTAATGATAAAGAGTAAAATGGATGTGTTCATCTGTAGTTGAAGGTGGAGTTGTTGAATTTAATGGAAAGGCTTTCTCAACCTGATAGTATCTTGAACATTCTGCATAACCTTCCTGGTTCTTTATAAACTTTTGCAGGTGCCCAGAATATGTGCCACTGTCAATTTTTTTTACGTATAAACGAGTGGCATACACCAAGTTTCTATGATCACTCATTGGCAGTTGTTGTGCTATATATAAAACAGGTTTCATGTTTGTTACTTGTTAGCTCTTAAAAGAAAATGTTCATTACTTATTCGGAAAGTAAAAAGGACAATCATGAGCTTCCTACATGAGATTGAATCCCTAATCCACGGATATGGGAATTGCAGGCTATAATAGCAGAGCATCAGAAGGTGCAGAGCTGCACCTTCGGGATGTCGAAACAGATACGACTAACATCTTATTCTATCGTGGAAGGCAGTTCACTCGCATTGTTGTTTTCTATTTTAGCTGTGAACTGCATCTAAAGCCATATGGCTCCAGCTTCCATGAGCATTGAGGCCAGCTGGTTCTTGACATGCAGGCTCATAACCTGCCTTTCTCCACCTATAAGCTTCTGCCCTATGAACACAGCGGGAACACTCGGTTGGCAACCCAGCTGCATCAGGGTCCTCTCGATGTGTGCCCCATTCGGAATCTTGTCGAGCTCGCACACCATCGGATTGGCTCCAAATCCACAAATGAGCAACTTGATTGAATGGCACATGCAGCAAGAAGTCTTGCTGAAAATCACCACCGGCCTCTGACCGACCAACCTGTTCACGTCCTCCATTGCTTCGGAAAGTTTACAAGGCGTTGTTGGTTGGGGTAAATACTATCTCTGGTGATCTATTTATACAAGTGCAAAAAGGAAAAGTTGATTGAAGGATGAGTCATCTAGATTCCCAGAACATGTTACAAAATAAAAAGAAGACCTGTCTACAATTATAAACAGCAATTTTCAATTGCAAATTGATGGGCATTGCTAAAAGATGAATCTATGAAAAGAAAAGAATTGTCCCCACTCGACCTAGCCCCTTTGAAGTTCCTTTGTCACAAAGAAAGTGCTTGTCCGTGATAATTGGAGATCTCTAGAGTACACCAATGTCTGCCAATAGCATACAAGTATGTCCAATTTATCTTTACGTTTTGTTCAATTGAAGTTCCAAACCCTGTTTTGTAAAATGGTCTGAAATCATTACTGGAAAATGGTCTGATGTACAAAATTCTTGAACACCTTTTACTTTCTGCATCGGACAGGTTCCACTATAACAGTCTTCTTGTTTCTTGTACGATGACCCTAATCACTTGCTCTGCCTTTTCTTTACCATATCAAGTGAACACTTCGAATAGCGAAACAAGACAACATAAGCGTATCTGACCGGGTAAAGTTAGCGACTTGAAAGACAGAAGAATTAGCAATTCAATGTGCCAAATGATCAACTCTAGCTTAGGACGCCAAGCAATCAAAAGGCGAGTGGTCTATCAATTCTGACGACCAAGGTACAAAAATATTAAACTCTGACGACCAAGATACAAAAATATTAAACAATCTCAAATGTAAGAATTTATCGAGTTTCATTCTTGTGTAACTTCCCATCATTGGAAGCAAATTGTTAGGCACTATCTGGAAATCTGAAGTTATTCCTGAGACTATAAATCTTCAAATATATGTTCCATGACCATGGCCATTTTTTTTTCTCGAAAAAGTCAAATAGTTTGCTATCGAGGAAGCTATTTCGTTCAAAGGAGAATCTCAACTTGGGTTTTGAAAATCCAAAAAATTGAATTTGTTGAATCAAGAAAAAGTACTGTTTCGGTTCTTATTATCAAATGTATACGTTGTATTATAAAATGTATAAATTATGTCTTAACGTATTTGTTCCATTCATATATTTCTTGTTTGGTAATGTTTAATATTATAAAAATATATCTTTTGCTATCATTAACGTAATTCTGTTATGCCCATAGGCGATAAGTATTTCTAGAAGCGGAGCCAGAAATTTTTCGGAATGGGAGTAATATATTAAATATTTAATTTCAATTTATATGTTGATTAATTTTTTAATAGGATCAAATTCTTATTTTTAATGAGTACATGTACTAAATTATATACTATATTATCAAATAAAGAAAATCATGTGTAGTCAATTGAAGCTATAACTTCTTCCCTGAGTATTCCACAATCAATTAGTTGTCAGGTCTAATTTACAAATGAAATAATTTCACCACTTATTTTTTTTTTCGAATGATCGCTTAAAAATTATATACAATCAAAATCAGTTTGTAATGTTGTGTTCGTCGTGATGGCACGAACCTTTATAACATGAGATGAATTTTAAACAAAAATGCAGCTTCATTAGGATAGCTCCAGGGCTTAGTAGAACATATATCGAACACACTATAATCCCGCCATTACAAAAACACAGGATCGAGGGTACGAGAGGAAGCTCTTAACAAGATCCTGCTATATAGAACAAGGCTCTAAAGAAACATGAAAAAAGCTTAGATCAAGGAAACCAAGAAGGCTCATCCATCATCACCAGCTAAAGCCATAGAGCACCAGCTTCCATGAGCATTGGGACGAGGCGGCCCTGGACATGGAGGCTCATTACCTGCCTATCACCTCCAACCAGCCTCTGCGCGATGAACACGGCCGGGACGCTTGGCTGGCATCCCAGTTGAATCAGAGTCTTCTCGATTTGCTTCCCGTTCGAGATCTTGTCGAGCTCGTACACAGTCGGGTTGGCTCCGAACCCGGTGATGAGGGACTTGATAGTGTGGCTCATGCAACAAGTGGTCTTGCTGAAGATCACCACCGGCCTTTCTCCAACTAACCTGTTCAATGCATCCATTATGAAAGATATGTTTAATTAGTACTTCAAGTTTAAGCTTTGGAGTTCGAGAGGATTTGGTTTGAAGAGGTTGGAGATCCATGGAGGTCTATTTATAGAAAGAATGATGACTACTTGTTAGAATATCTATATCCAACCAAAAACCTTAAGGTTATGGTTGTAAATTTGTCCATCCTATTTGCACTAACCAATGTGAGACACTCAACATTAATGGTGACCCCTACGTGAAGAGATAGTACACAAAAGAGCCATCACAGGGCAAATAAGAATATTGCCTTTCCAAAAGTTGTTTATCTAGAATTGTCCGGTGGCCACCATCATCAGCATTTTCCGTACTTTCAGATTGAACTTGGTGATGCGTTAGCGTGAGAAATGTGCTAATTATCAAGGCAAAGTATACAACTCTTTAACCGTTAATTTAGAATCGAGAATTATCAAATTTAAGATCTATCATTATAAGGTTTCGGGTCCTCAAATAAGGTGGCATCCTGGTCTTGTGGATATTACTCAACGCAATCTAAATTAATCACAACTTAGAACAGTCCACAGTCTATATTTATTCTTGGCTTTATTGGGGCTAATTTTCTGGTGCAAAGATTTTGCACATCCTTTTCTACATTTGGAATCTGATGAGGTGGAGAGAAGAATCGGATTTATCCAATTGGGAAGAACAACCGCGTTTCCTCCTACAGAGTTGAGTCCCTCGGCCGCTAAACCAAGATGCTCACAAATCCATATCTAGAGGACGGAAAGGATGAGATCACTCGAACCAAACAAGACACTTTTTACATGGAGAAGATGCTCATCACACGTTTCATAATTCACATGCTCAAATCTAATATCCAAATTTATTAGCATAAAATATTCAAATTTGAATCGAACAAAATTTTTAAAAAACATGAAAAATTTCTCTAACAAATATTTAATACTAATACATTCACAATTTTTTTTTAACTTGAGACATGATAAGCTGAAAAAATGCATATCAAAGGGAAGGACCATACATGTAATTTACTAATAGCCTATTTGGAAACCTCAAAAATAGAAAATGGAATTAGTTTATTTTCCAAGGTTATGCTAATGTCGTTTTTTTAACCATTTTTTATTTTTTTGGGTATGCGATATTTTTTATTGGAAAATTCCGTAAGAGAAGTCCATGTGGGCTTAATACATAACTGAATAATAGTATATTTGAAAATTTCTAATATAGATCTTATTTGTTACTTGCCATTAAGTCAAATCCATGTTGTTGGGCCTAAATGAAATACCGCACACCTTTTAATAGCCGATATTCTTACAACTTTGGTAGATTTGCCATTGCGCTAATACGAAATCGGATTCAATTCTCTGATAAAAAAAATTGAATTCTATTTTTTTACCATATTATTTCTAGATTGGTAGATTTGTATAATTGAATAGGAATTGCGACGAAATGTATATTAGAATCATATTTTAACGCGTTTTAATAAAACATATAAATCAAGTACAAAGTTGTACTTTCGGTTTCAAACGTTAATATAAAATGTTAAAATAAATATACTTACTTGCATGGCCTATTAAAACTTTTGTATTTAACAATTACGAATATATGCTATCTTTTCTTATTTGCCTCCACATAATTTCAAAACTATTTTTTTGGTGAGAATATTTCAAACTATTTGACGCAATACAACACGGCCTAGTATGAATTAAGATAAGTCTAAAATTTAATCTTTGCCAGGTTTACTTTTCTTGTCAGCTGCATCCACAGACCTGTAGCAATGGTTGACTTTAACTACTTAAGGAACATAATCTGTTATCAAACATCGAATAGTTGCTCACGTTGTACGAACGGCACTCATAAGGGAATGACAACTTGGTAGACACATCTAGAATTAGAATATCTACATGAAGAAGGAAGCGCAACGTCGGTTCCTCGCATCACAAGTTGAAAATTATTAGATCGCTCCATAGATTTTATTCCAAAGGGTTGACAGCACCTATTTCAAAGTTTTTCTAAAATTGGACTTTAAAAACTTTACATGCCACTACTTTCTGATTTTAAATTCTTTATCCAAGTGATATAGATTTTATCCGACTCAAAACTCAACGACGCTTACTAACTCCATACACTTAAATTATCTTACATGTCATGTCATTAACTTTATATATTTGTTATTTCACATAATATATGTAGCATGTCATTTCATTTCACTAAATTGAGAACAAAATGACAAAATTTATAGTCTTCTAATTTTAAATCTGGATAGGAAAGAAATTCGGCATTAGATTGGTGCATAATGATATGTTATATGGAGAAAATTAGTATTATACCATGACACTTAGATGTGATA
The DNA here is from genome assembly GCA_012979155.1 of Hypericum perforatum. NCBI lineage: Eukaryota > Viridiplantae > Streptophyta > Magnoliopsida > Malpighiales > Hypericaceae > Hypericum > Hypericum perforatum. The sequence goes on from SOPF01027336.1 coordinate 37,968, forward strand.
TGAAACACATGATAACTCTAATAATGAAGATTAACGAGTGTCACTTTACTGTCAGTAAAATCTTTCGCAAGATATTATAAATATGAATCACAAGATATTGATGTGCTATAGTATCAACTGAAATTTAACAAAAAATAATTAAGAAAAACATAGTTGCTTCAAATTATAAATAGCTAGAATTCCATATCTTTTTTTTTGGGTAGTATTTTCCATATCTAGTTCTAATTTCTCAAGTAAATAATAAAGTTTTAAAATACGCAGTCTCATCAGTGGTCTTGATTAATCAGATTGTGATACGGGTATAAAAGAGTATAAATTTTTGACAAAAAATGTCTATTGTACTAACTAGACAAATTTCGTTCAGACCGAGCAACCCAAAAAATTGACCCAAAAAATCCAATAAGTACCATGACAAAAAAAAAGGAAACTGGGCAACCTTTGGTCAGGATTCGGAATGCATTTTTCTAAGTTCATTTTTCTCTTAGACGCCAAAAATTCACAGAAGAACACTAATTTTTCGTCCAAATTTACACAATCTGATATCCACACAGTTATTTCAGATTTCTCAACCTAATTTAAAATTTTGTCAACTCTAATTAGAGAAAAAAAGAGAAGAAGTAATCTTTTTGTGGACAATAATAGAACACTGTTTACGGCTCAAGGGAAGGAATTTACGGCTCAAGGGTTCGCCGGCGGAAGAGTTTTGGCTCAAAGAAGCATATGGAGCTCGTGGGAGACTACTGGATGTAGTGAAAGGAGAAATGTTGGAGGGAAGAAAAGTTTTTTGTGTGGGTTAAGCTTTGTTGGGTACTTGAAAGAAGAAGAAATGGGTTAAGAGTCTTAGAGATGATAGTTGAAAAGAGAGAGAAGAGATTGAAAGTATGTCATCAATGGAAGGAACCAATTGTTGGTGGATTACGGATTTTTTTACTCCAGTTCGACCATCCATTGAGCCATTTGAGCTGGATTTTATACCAAAGTCCGAGTCAACTTCTAGTTTGTTTTTGAAAACCTTGGTAAATAACACCATAAACTACATGGACGAGTAGAGCTATTTGTTGATCATCCCACATTGATTGCTGGTGTTATCGAGTCCAATTAAAAAAAAAAATTTCAAAAAGTTCAAATTATATTTTCATTTAAAGATTTTAATTACTAATGAACTAATTAATGTTTTAAAGGATTAAAAAGTAACTTTTTTTTGAATAATGACAAAATTTTTAGCGCATATTAACGTTGTTGTATAGGAAGTATTCGAATTCAATTCTCTTGATTAAATTAGAATAATCCCGTTACAAGTTAGATCCAAGTAATTTCGATCAAATGCAGTTTTATTAAGATAGCTGCAGGACTCAATTAGTAATATAAATACTGTAAAATCCTGTCATTACAAAAACACAGGAGGAGACCAGAGGAGGCTCTTAACCTGGACCTTCCTAGCTAAAGCCGTACACAAGCTCTACCCGATCTTTCTATATGGGAAAGGGCTCTAAAGAAACGGGAAAAGATAAGAACGGAGTAGAAGATGAAGATGACTTATTTCTAAAGCCATAGAGCACCAGCTTCCATGAGCATTGGGACGAGGCGGCCCTGGACATGGAGGCTCATCACCTGCCTTTCCCCTCCAACCAGCCTATTCGCGATGAACACGGCTGGTACGCTTGGTTGGCATCCCAGTTGAATCAGAGTCTTCTCGATTTGCTTCCCGTCGGAGATCTTGTCGAGCTCGTACACTGTCGGGTTGGCTCCGAACCCGGTAATGAGGGACTTGATACTGTGGCTCATGCAGCAGGAGGTCTTGCTGAAGATCACCACCGGCCTTTCGTCAACCAGTCTGTTCAATGAGTCCATATTGACCAGGAGAAGAATGTAGCTACTAGTAATTGGAGAGATGATGGTTAATTGGTTTGAAGAGGTTGGACATCCATGGATGCCTATTTATAGAAGGAATGATGGGGTAATTCTTGCCCGTACCTCAAACGATAGTACACATAGATATCATGACATGGCATTGAGAATATTGTCTTTCCAAAAGTTGTTTATCCAGAATTATTCAGTGACCATCACCATCTTCAGCATTTACCGTACCACTACCATGTATTTTTCATATACAGATTGAATCCTCCCGTCAAAATTTTCGAGTCTTATACAATTAGGCCAAATGTATATCTATTTTACTTATGCTGAAATTATCTCATCGTTAGTTGCGAGCATAATGACTTTCTTTATAACTGTAAAAAAATTATTTATTCATTAGGTTAAAATTTTGGATTGAATACGAATGCGTAGACTTTTGTACTTTCATTCTATATTAGGAATCTGATGAGGTGGAGAAAGAATCAGATTTTCATCCAATTGGCCATAAGAACCGTGTTTGATCTACAGTCTCTCTCCCGCTAAAGGAAGATGCTCACCAATCCACATCTAGAATGCGAAAACCATATCGCGTATGAAATGCAAGCAACTACTGATTAATTGAGGATGAGATCACCCAAACCACACAAGGGACTTGCTTCAAGGAATAAGATAACCTCAGCACATATCACCAGGAAACTCTGTTTGCCTCGATTACTTCACATGCTGAAATTGAGAAAAGGGTCATACATAGTTGGTGATTTTAAGCTAATATGTATGAAGCAGTAAATCCTTTTATGTTCTTGATGGGAAATTTCAGTATTTGTGCAATCAATGGAGGCAAGATTGGTGTTTAAGCGAATCCCAGTTTTGATTTCGTCATGATATCATACCGTGGGTTCTAACAATAGCCATACAGGTCTTGTCGAAACAATTAAAATCTTTATATACCAAAAAAAATATGAAGTAAATAAATAGTTGTACTTTATGTTTATAAGAAAATTTACTCAATTTGCAACAAGCGATGTAAACTCAACACTTAGTGCAGTGGTTGAATTTAAGTTGCCAAGGAACATAATCTATCATCGGACAGTGTACAGAATTAGTGTGGGCATGACAACTTGGTAGACACATCTTGGAATAAGAATATATAAATCAAGGAGGAATTGCTACGTCGGTTCCTGGCATCACAAGCGGAAAGTTGTATTAGATTGTTCCAGAGATCATATTCTAAAGGGTCCTTTTATGATAATTAGAATTTTATTGATAACACCCGTATTCCAAAATAAATAAAGCCCACTTTTCATTATCTCAATTTATTTGCCTAGTTCAAGCAAAAAGTGATGTCTTCTTAGAAACCAATGTTTGAATTTTCAAATATAATAAGAGTTTTTTTTACGAATTTTACGGATAAAAGATATTATTATTGTGAACGAATATTTGATGTAACATAAAATTTGTCAGGAAGTCTAAAATTTAATTTTTAGTGGACGTGGTACTTATGGTATAAAAATTTCAAGTTAAAAGAAAATTGGAATGGCCGAGGCCTGACCCTCGACACTGTTTGGGACAATAATCGATAAAGGACAGGAAGTAACTTCAATCAAGATACCAAACCAGACATGATATCTATTGGATAAATTTCTGAAAATTTATATTTTCCATAATTTACATCTCGTAGCAAGAGTTACAATTAAGATATAAGTTGAAGGGCCAATTTCGCATCGATTAGATCGTAGGCGCGGTTATGCAACCAGGATTGTAATTTTACATTTATCCTAAAGTTTACTCGGATCAGACCCTAAAAATCTAAGAACTTATTGATTTTGACTGAATCTAAATTCGAATAATGTCCCAATCCTGACATATCCATAATTTTGCTCTAATCTTATTTGATTTCATAAAATAATATAAAAATAATGTATATTAATATATTAATTACTAAATCTAAGCACCAAATTATCAATACCAACTTAACAAATTTATAATTTATAATATTTTTTGTTTATTTTATCCATATTAATTCATTTTTTAAATAATGAATAAGTTGCATTCACATTTTTTCAATTGATTCAGTGATATAGTAACTAATTAGAGTAAGTTTCATTTCATTTAAAATAATAATTTAATTATACAAATTTGGAGATTGTCTTTATCCTGTCCAATATTTTAGAACTCGAATCCTACCCAAATCTTTATTTTTAAAGAGAATAATAGTAAAAATATAAGTCCACGTTATAAAAAGAAAATAAAAATTTGAGTCATATAAATTCTACCCAGATTTTATCCATTGTCATCTCTATAATATTTGTACCATATAGATACACTAATCAATATTTGGGTTTACCGAGGTCCAACTTTCGCCACCATGAACATGTGCCCTTTATGCTAATGTTGAGACCATATGGATGAAACATAATTATCATTCTGAGCATCCCGCGGTGATTTTTTTATGAATCCACAGTAAGTGTGGTAGTTGTTCGGTACAATCTATAAGCCAAAAAGCATCAAGTATTAAAAATATATTTTTCGTGCTTGATAATTTCTTTATGACTGTTATTAGAACGAGTTAATTGCTTAATTTGCACGAACGTGTAAGCGATACAAAGTAAAAGCAAAGGACCAAGCACATTTAAGTTTCCAATACTGGCCAGGTTGATTGAAAAATATGATCGTGCCAATAAAATGTCGGAACTATAAAATATAGTAATTGGTTTGATGCGCTTTTTACTGAATAATATTGAAGTGAAAATGACAAAAAAAACAAGGATCAAGCGTATTTCCACATAAAATGCCGTTTTATTAGCATAGCTGCAGGACTTAACTAGTACATAGAAAACACAGAAATAAATCCTGCCGTTACAAAAATACAGGAGGATATGAGAAAGAGGCTCTAAAGAAGCGGGAAGTGATTAAGAAAACATGAAACGGCTTATTTCGTCGATGGCATTTTTTTGGGTAGAACGTTGATGACAATTTGGTCTTTGTCTATGTCACTAAGCACTAATATTATTATTTTCTAAAGCCATAGAGCACCAGCTTCCATGAGCATTGGGACGAGGCGTCCCTGGACATGGAGGCTCATCACCTGCCTTTCCCCTCCAACCAGCCTCTGCCCGATGAACACGGCCGGTACGCTCGGTTGGCAGCCCTGTTGAACGAGGGCCTTCTCGATTTGCTTGCCGTTCGAGATCTTGTCAAGCTCGTACACTGTCGGGTTGGCTCCGAACCCTGTAATGAGGGACACTATGCTATGGCTCATGCAGCAAGTGGTCTTGCTGAAGATCACCACTGGGTTTTCTCCAACCAACCTGTTCAATGCATCCATATTACTGTGCGAAAAGCGTAAATATGTAGGAATCAAGAAATTGTAGGGTAATTGGTTTGAAGAGGTTGGACATCCATGGAGCCCTATTTATAGAGAGCATGGAGAATTATTAATACGGTAGGTCGTACGCTAATGAATCGTCACAGGGAAATGGGAATATTGTCTTTCGAAAAGATGTTTATCAGGAATTATTCAATCTCCATCATCATCGGCATTTTCCGTACCTTTGAGGTTGATCTTAGTTATACGCAGGCGTGAGAAATGTGCTGATCACATAAGGGAAAAGGGGATCGATCCTCTTTACCTTTTCTAAATTCTGCTTCAACTGAAACATGTTTTAATCTTCTAAATTTCTGCTTCAATGAGTTTTTCTGAATGGCTTTGGATTTTTTCAGTTTACAAGTAGTCATTAATTTAGAATCGAATTCTATCAGATTTTATATAAGATATATGATTCTACTAAAACTGTTTGCTCGTTAACAATTAATTTTGACTTTGGCTTAGTTAATTCAGCGTTGTCCGCGTCGTTTCAACCCAAAACATGAGTTTGGCTTGAGAAAATCTGAATCAGTTTAGCTAATCTGTCTTGATTAGGCTTTTGTTAATCTAATCTTCTGGGATTGGGATATCGTACAATCAGTTGAGCTTTAAAAATTCCATCAACTAAGTAAGATGTATATATTGTTGAATAAATTTTATTTTAAAAAGAAATTCCATGAACTTGATTAGGTCCTTTTGGTTTCTCATGGCACCATAATTTTACTAATTTCGATCATTTACCCTTTTGCCGTAAGTTTTTAAAAAATAATTATTTAGATCAATTAATAAAAGACTATTCAAGTTTAATCACATATTTTGAATTTTAATTCTGTAGATGTAATATTAAATATTTTTTGAATTTTTTTATTGTATATTACGTAAGTATCTGAGTGGTAACAATAAAAGACTTATCGGTCTTTTTCTACGGAAAATTTTGTGCACTAACTTTTCACATTTGGAATCTGATGAGCTGGAGAAAAGAATCAGATTTATCCAATTGGCTTGTTTGATAGCCAGTCTGTGTCCCGCCAAAGCAAGATGCCTACAAATCCATATCTTGAAAACGAAAGCTGTCTCGTGTATGAATAAATGCTAATGAAGAATTAAGGTTGATATCACTCAAACCACACAAAGGGACTTCCTTCAAAGAGACGATACCCTCGGGACACAATACCACGAAGCTCTCTGTGTTCCTCTCACAATTCACATGCTTAAATTGATGAATGAAAAATATACGAAACCCATTTCTAACGGAGCACAGATGCTAAAAAAATGGATAGAGCACTCGTGACAACTTGGTAAACAAATCTAGAATGGGAATATGTACATCAAGCAAGAATTGCAACGTCGGTTCCGAGCATCCCAAGCTGAAAGCTATCAGATTGCTCCAGAGATTTTATTCCGATTTTAGTACGTAGAATTTTCAGCCTACTCTTGTCTCTCTCTCTCTCTCCCTCTCTTTTATTTGCCTGGTTCACATAGAAGTGATAAAATTCTTCGGAAGAAATACTTTTCAATATTCGACTGGTGTAAATAATCTCGCACGAGAAGTTCATTACACAGATGTTCAATTTAGTTCGACAGGAGTTGGTGCAATTTTCTGCAGTATAACAGAGGAGGCTTGTTCTTCTCTTTGCAAGAAATTTCATTTTAATTTGGTATAGAGCAAATAGCAAAAGCGCGCTAGTTTTGATGCATTACTAAATTTATTTGAGAAGATACGTACAACGAGTACAATAGCTACAACCAAAGGGCATTTCGTTTAACATCCCAAAGTACATCATTTATTGACGAAGTTATAAAATTCAATCCACGTTGTGTTATATCAAAAGACACATAATCTAACGGTGCATTGTAAAAATTTAAAAGATTTAGTGTTCAAACATTAACAATACCATGATATCAAAACCCTTTGAATAGTTGTTTGATATTTAGTTTTAAAAATATATATATAGTTTTCACTAAATTTAGTTGGGTATGTAGCGCAGCATATGGTTTTGATATATGGTCTTAACAGGAAATAGCTTTTATGTAACTAAGACTACAGAATATAGCAGCCAAGTAACATTTTTTAAAGTGATTCTTTTGAAGTCACTTCCATAAGAATTTTCAGTACCTTATGCTATTAGGTCAAATTTTAGTTGGCTCCGCCAACTAATATTAGCCCCTTATAGGTTTGAAGCAATCTTTTTTGATGGGGGGTTTTGGGGCGTTGGTGTAAGGTTAGAGATGCTGTTTTATTTTTGAGGAAAAAAATTCAAGTACTTTAGCTTATTTTTGGTAAATTCAAGTACTTTTAGCTTATTGCAATGTCATGTTCCAAATAGTTTCACATTTAACCGACATGAAGTGTACTTTCTTATTGTAATTTATATTTTCCAATTCCCGGTGCACTGCCTATTTGAAATTCGCAATACCATAGAGAGTAAGAATTAAATATTCTTTTTGATGATCTGGTATATACGATCTGTGGTTGCTTGCTTTGCAACCTGGCCTAGTTTGTTGCTATGTAAACGTTTTATTTAATAGAATACAATCAACCCTTTACAAAAAAAAGTTATGGATCGCAGAATAATGGCAAAACCTTATGGATCGTAGAATAACTAAGACTCGCAGGGATTTCCCTTTAAAGTTTTACTATTGGTTTAATATGTCCCAAGTCCTGTCAGATAATTTCCATCA
>SOPF01027337.1:0-10897 GCA_012979155.1 Hypericum perforatum
GCATAGTCTAGCGCCGGTCAGCGATCTCGAATTTGGGTCGTGACAGAAACAATACCGAATCATTTATTTATTTATTTAAACATCTTACGTACATTTAAATTTCGTTTTCGTGGTTCAAAATTTTCCGGAGTCTGCTAGGACTAACTATTTTAGGTTCTGAGCTATTAGTACGGTCTGACATTAATAGTTGTCTCGGATTTCCGGGTGTTTTATTTTTTTATAGGTACCTTGATGTTCTGCTATGAGAAAATACCGAAAAATTCCAGATGAAGTGATTTTTCCATCAAGAAATAATATGAAAAAAACTAATATTCAAAAAATGCTACCCCATCCATTGTTGTTCCACGAAAATTCTGCTTGTATGATTACCAACATTAACAACAATTTCAGTCGAAGAATCACTAATATTTTTAAATCTCTATTCAAATCAATTCTTTCAGAATGTAATTATTTAGAGATTGAAAATATTTATTAGAGGAAGAATACTCACGGGGAATTGGGAGCGTTCTAGGTGCTTCAATCTCCTCCGCTGGCTCAAATATTGGTGAGTTCATGTCACTTCTAGAAGACGACCCACCATAACTACCTTTGCTTTTGTTCTCACCTTCTGCTAACTGCTGTTTCTGTGAAATTGTCAAGTCAAAAAACACACATAACCAGTAACGTTCCATACAAACGCTACCATCAAGCATTTAGACGAGTGAAAGAAAGTCGTTCTAATTTGATAAGAATGTCTTGAGTTCGAGTCATGTCAGTTACTTGTAGGAGAATTTTGACGCTATTCAAACATATCAACTCAAAATTAGATTAGTCTAATCTCAATATGTGTCTGGATACCCTATGTTTAAGAAAATCTTAGTGCAAAGTTTAATTTATGAGTCCAATTTATCACACGATATCAAATTTTTTATTGCCAGTAGCTAAATAGATATATAGATGAGATGACCTTGAAAAGATGTAAGTTGCATTAGTCCAAATAATAGGGTTACATTAGAATTCTCATAGGTACTGTTCTTCACTAATACAAATAGCTACAATAGATAATCCATAATTTTTTTTTGGTAGAAAATAGATAATCCGTAATTGATTTGTCGAGAACCATAATCTAGAATTCGTGTCACATCATGTAGCTACGAATAAGCGGAACCCTAATCATTCACAAAGACATAGCTGCTTCTTTAATAGCATCAGTCCGCCAGATAATTCTCTCAATGTCATATGGTGTTAAACAATTTAAAATCTTTCACTTTATGATGTAGTTTTGGCCTGTTAATTTAACGAGATACTAAAAATAAGACAAAAATAGAGAATCTTTTAATTTTTAATTATAAATATTTAACCAACTAAAACAATGGACAAAAGGTCTTAATTGTAGAAAATTTAAAGAAATCTAATACATATAATTTTAATATAATTAAAATTCTAAATAATAATTAAAATATTATAAATAATTTCCATATCATTTTTTTATCTCAAACACTTTATTATCTATCCCAAACTAAAAAAGGAGATAAACTATGAAAAAATAACTCGTTTCTAGCACGAAAATGGCATGAATTGCTTAGAAGAAAAAAAACTATTTCAATTGTAGTGGATAAGAATGTGTCTGTTTGATATGTCTACAGGTTTAAGCCTAAGATGTGTGTCAAAATTAGTAACGAAGATGTGTTTTCACTGTCAAAACCATCTCATCAATTAATTTAAATTCAAACTATATATGACCTCGAACTGTTGTAAAATCTTTCTATAAATTTTGATACCGGTGCATTATCAGGCATTAGGCTTCTAGCTTAAGCTAGATTAATAAATCATTACATATAATTAATCTAAATATATTTCGATAATAAGAGACATGTGTAATTAGAGAATGTGAAGGAAAAGAATACCAGCGGATCTTGAAGAGGTGTTTGAACTGAAGCTCCCATGGTCACAGACAGCAAATTGGCACAATGTCCGCATCTTACAGTTACCATTGTGTACAAACTGTTGCTAGGAACGTTCACCTGACAACAAATATTTGAACAGTCTTATCAAGTTGTAACTTCTATCTATAATATCATAAAATTTTACCTAATCAAAATATATATTTAGACATTTAGTATTTTCAGTTTTAAACCCATGTCTGACTTGGGATATTAATTCCCCAACTTCATTTTCATTTGGTTATCACATCTTTGAGGTCAATAAATGGACAAGTCATTAGAGAGCCTTTTTTTATAACTCCTCAATTAGAGACGTTTTTGCTTTCCAGAACCTCAGTATACCCCTGTAACGTAACTTTTGTTGCTTTTTAAGCAATTTCGGCTTAGCGACATAAATTAATTTCACGAAGTAATATAAAGGTTATTCTAAAAATAATCCTATTGATTTCCGGTTGATTTCTCCCAATCAACTAAAAATTAAGCGTTTTATGTTTTAGAGGTAAATAAACATAACAATGATAATAACGATAACATCAAAATAATAACAGCATTGTTATAGTTTAATTCAATCTGTCATAATTTGGGGACAATTTTGTACTGTATTACGATAAGTGGTTGGGTGATTTATATATTTTATAATCTTGTTATCCGTGTCTCTCTTAAACAAAAAGTAGATTGTAATCAGTCTAAAGTATAGTTGTGATTTTTTTTATATAACAGACCAAATATAAAAAAGTAATGAAATTGATTATGAATCTGACTAAATTAATGCACAGGTACAACACCGATTAGCTTATGCAACTATGTTGTAGTACATAAGGATAAAATGGAATAAAATGGGTAATTCTATCCGGTATAAAAACTTACATTTGTGCTAGTACCCAAAACAAAATTTCCGAGTTTGAGTTATTTTGTTAACCCTAAATATTAACTATTGGACTCTCAAGAGATCATTAGATATGGATATATATATATATATACATATATAGACACACACACTTTATTAGCTCGTTTAAGATGCATATATATATACACACACACTTCATATAAGTTTCGACTTAAAAATATATGATAAGCATATATACACTCCATTAGCCCAAATTTGAGCTGCATAAAATCCATCCAAAACTTATAAACCTGACCGAATACATTACCAATAGAGGACTTTATCACCTGGCGCAATTAAACGATTTGAACAAGATAAAATCTGACGGGGAGAGGGGTGTGCAGGGATGATGATATGCAGGATGAAAATGACTTGACTTGAACCGGAAACAATAATGGCCACCCTCAGTGAACACTATCAATGAATAAAGGGACTGAATCATGCAAGCCAGTAAAAGAAGAAAGGCAAAGATATAGCGGTACATACACAGTGTTTGTAAGGATCTCTATCCCAATTTTTCCCGAAAAAATAGTGAGAGAATTATAGTGGAAGGGAGTCTATCCGAAAAGTAAGAAAGTTGGATTTATTTAAGAAGTTTTTACTATCCCGGATGCTCTTTCCCTAATGCGACATTCTCCAATCGGAATGCAACAAATTCATACGTTTACTAGATAATTCTACAATGAGTCATATATAACATGTAAATATTTTAAACAAAAATTATAAATAAAAAAAAATCTCTAAATAAAATTGCATAGTGTTCGGCCCTGGATAATAGAAAATCACCCAAAAAAATTATTGAGCAGCAAATAGATGCCGGTGTGAAAAAGGGTTTGTCCATTGGGAGGATGTCATGATGGTGTAAGGAGGGTAAAATGAAGCCAACAATAAAGTACTATTGGGGTGTGGATTCGCATTGATAGGTAGCTCTCAAACAGTATCTCCATTTTTTTCTAACATGACCAAGGAACCTGAGAGAAGAAGACCACCAAACTGTACATACATTCACACATCTAAAGGAGCTCCAACCCAAAAGAAAAGACAAGAACTTGAAAGGACCAAGCTGGGAGGAAAAAAACCATCAAGAGAGATAAAGAAGAGAGAGAGAGAGACATTGTATCTAACATGGGATATACTTCTCCATAAGGGAAGCCATAGAGAGAGATAGGCAGACATCGATTTAACTCATAAGCCTCTCTTTTCATGATTATGCAGGAAAAAAAGGGAATTTTTGTTGCTGGACTTGTTATTCTAGACCTATTCAGATAAGCTAGGGACCATTTATCTCAAACCTATCTCTAGCCCTAGTTAGAAAAATATAATTTAGCTAGCATAAAATTGAGGAGCAAAAAAAGAGAAAAATTCAGAAAATACAAACTAGCCAAGTAGCTATATCCAGAATATTTATGCCGGAGCTGCTTCCATCCTAACTAAAAGCAATAAATTCCTTCCTAGTTGCTCAGAACTAGTTATGGATCTTGGGAACTTTGCCTCTTCAAAGAATACCCTAAATTCCTCCCTAGTTTTTCAGGTGTCGACGGGTCGATTCCCACCTCTCCTTGGGATGGATCACCAAAAAAAAAACATACCATAACCAGGACCAGTTTCTCCCCAGTTGCTAAGTATAGTCTTTGTGACCCAAAAAATTTTATCTTTTTTTTCTTTTAGGCAAAACTATAGTGACCCCCATCTGGTAAAAGGACTATATTAGAGAAGCACATATGTTAATAAAGTTTGATCAGAACTGCAGCTTACCCAAAAGGGTTTCTAGAGAGAGAGAGAGAGAGAGAGAGAGAGAGAGAGCCCAAAATGATTTCTAGAGAGAAAGAGGTGAATAAGAACAGTAGCATACCGCCAGAATGGTGTTGCAGAAGTTGCAGTGGACATAACAAACCCGCTCAGAAGCCGTGTCCATCTCACTACTGACTGATGATGATGCTTCAGACTGTAGATGATCAAGTATTAAAGTAAAAGTAAAAGATCCAAGAATTTAGAGCCAGTTCCTTACCAAGAAAACAATGGAAAAAAGCAATAGGGTCTCTATTGTTTCAAAGAGAAAATGGTTAAAGAAATGGAAACAAATTAAGGGCTCTTGGAGGATGGGACTAGACTGGTCGGGTTAGCTACATATGAAAGCTAATATTATATTTTTATATATGCCATGGAGGAAGGAAAGATTAGTATAGACTAGACTAGAGATAAGAGAGATGGGTTATATTTTGTATGGTATTCAGAAATTTATCACGTGGAATATTAAAGGTTTAAGAATTTAAAAAAAATATGATAATTTTTTTTCCAAATATTTAACACTATAATATCATAAGTTATTCGTAAATTTTTTTAAATTTAAATAGAATAACTCGCTCACTAGTTAGTTTTTGGTATTATTCTATGGACAAAATTGGCAATGGAAGAGTTTTTTTTTTTTGGTGAATAATGAAAGAGTTTGTGTGTGTATTTAGTGTGGGGTTTTGATTTTATTTTTGATTTTGTAGGTGTTATGATTGAAGGTATGAGTGGGTGGAAGTCACCCATTCCCAACCATCTCTCCTTCTCCTCTCTTTCTGTAGCGGACGAGGAGGGGGCGACCGAGATGGAAATTAATGCCCTTTGGAATCTTTCGCTAGGTTAAGATACAGAGAGAGAGAGAGAGCTGTACGGGACCATTTCAACATTTACCACCGCCTAGCTACCTTTTACAGCATTACTTTAGTTGTATATCAGTTTGAATTAATTAATCTATATTAGAATTAGACATGTATTTCGTTACATCGTCTTGAGAGTACTATATATATATGGTCCGATTCTTTTCTTGATGTTATCTTTTGTACTTTTTTGTATGTTCGTGAAGTTAATTCTACATTTTCCTCTTATAAAGAAACAAGTGTTTTTGTTCTGTAAGCCACATGAGAGAAATAATCGTTCTTTCTTCGGACGAAAGTGTTAATGTACTTCGAGCTCTTCTTGTTTCATTGAACTCTTTTAGAGGACGTTAGTATTTTGAATCGTCAAAGTTTGAATCCAATCCTAAATCACAATTTTAAATTCTTACCCAACTTTTTTCTGCTTAGGCCTGGCCTTAAGCGTCCTTTCCATGAATTATTATTCCTAAGTGAAACAAACACCGCAAAAATCCTTATTAAAAGCTGTTTAAGTCGTAAAACCTGGAACCAAATTTAGATCAATATTTCTGATTTATTAGTTCGAGAAAAAATATATTTTGCTACCTATAATTCTCATGAATGTACTAATTAACTTACGATTATTCAAACGATTCCTCGTAGTGACTAGTCTACACAAATGGACTAATTGGATTCTATGTACCAAAATATCCCTAAATAAGATGTTGGAGAACTAGATATATTTTGGTCATGCAAAGGGTCATCAGTCTATTTATACAAACTCCGGTAATCCACTTGTTCGTCCTCGAGATAATCAGTCTATTTATGTAACCTACAAAGGCAAAATAAATATATTTAACCCTATGAATGCATAATTCTTGATGTAAAAAGACGTTACTTTGCACCTTTAAAAAAAACGTGACTTTGCTTGTGTTATCTTACCCTCATATTTAGATTCTCTCTGATATTTTTTTTTAACAAGTAGATTTTTTTTATTCGAGTATCTTTTAAAAAAATAGATATTATTGATCACCCAGAATACCGAAAAGAACTACAAAGAGTGGAGCAATTCCACAGAACACCAATTGCACACACGAATCCAGAACAGCAAAACATCTAATCTTAGTTACAGACACAACAAGTAGCAAGAAACTCCAAAGAAGCTAGAACGATTCAAGTGTCTTGTTTGATGTGTTTCACAAATGCCGCGTTAATTGCGACCGATCGATCCATTCGCAAACCAATGTGGGGCTTCCATGAAAATAAATTGGGAGACAAATGGTCTCCGATTAGACTTTTCAGGCTTCATTTCGAGTTGCATCTCTATGGAAGGGACAAGAAATTAAAGCTTCATCCATTGAATCTATGCAAAATTGGATTTCTGCCCCACGTTGGATATTACTCTCAAGTTTGAGGCCGTGTCCTAAAAACACAATTTTAGAATGTATAGTAATTATCTCTTAAATCTCGAGATTCAGTTACGAGATTTGAACTCATATCATATATAATTTGCGCAATGTCACAATATATCATGTTGGTCAGACTTGATGCGATAATGTTCGAAGGAAAATATATCTTGTCAAACGATGATCTTCGCGGCGATATATATTATCATTCGTAAACTTTAATTATTATAGTCACTTGGGAAAATCATGTTTTATCAGTTCAAGTCGAATACTGAATAAAATATTGAATTTTAAGGCAGTACAAGATGGGCAGAAACAAAGATATATTTTGTTTTAGTCCATTTTATCAGTTTAGGCCCATTCTTTTGGTCTAGGGCCATCAAGCTTCTACATAAGAGATTGTCTGTTAGTACCTAGAATAGAAATCATTGACCCAAGTTAGGGCCCATTATGTACATTCTTTTCCATCAATTGTCATACTGGTCCGTACCAAAACAACAATTGTCACACTGGTCCAAACAAACTTGATCTTCTATTCTTGTAGTCACCCAAAGTTCATTTCTCATATTAAATATAAAATATCTTTGGGTTTTCCAAAGAAAATATATTTGATAAGAAAAGAGAAGAAAATATATTTCTGTTGTTATCACCTCATTTTCGGATACCAAGTAATTCATATTCGACCAAATATATATATATATATATATATATATATATATATATATATATATATATATATATATATATAAAATAAACTGACCATATTTTGTTCTGATAATTAAATCAGCAGGATAGGAGGAGGAGATATCTTTACACAGAACATGTAAGAATCAGAATCCGAACCTAATTTGACATTATGCTGATTTTTATGAATTGATAAAACTTGTCCACATCATCTCACTTGTTCCACAAAGCCAATTCTTTCAATTCGTTCTATTTAATAGCAATCAGGGATCAACCACTTTGCACATGATCACCTGCTGTACAAAATCGGTGCATGCTCTTTACTCTGTAATACTACAAAAACAATCTATGATCACTGTTGAGCACACTGGACCCTCGGGGCGCCACCATGATGCTCTTCGTCGTCCTGCTTCCTTCTCATGTCCTCTTCGATGTCCACGTCATGTAGTGTCGTCACCTCACACTCGTCCAGCTCAGTATCGGTCATGTGGTTAGTCGATTTTGCAGGGAGTACAGCTTCAAACGCCTTAAGCTGGTCCAGAGCCATCGAATCAGGGAATTCAACTGTGAAGTGAATGTACATTTTCCCCTTCGTAAAAGGACTTCCGTAAATCGGCATGCCCTCGTCGTTGATGGCTTTGTACGAATCTATATAACAAAGTGCGATAACAGTCAGCATTTAACAAAACCAAAACAATGGTTCGAGAGTTCACCAACAGTAGAACATATTGCATACCTGGTTTCACAACCTCTCCCGGTTTTGATTTGACGAGGAGTCGTCTCCCATCGAGGTGAGTTACAGCAAATTGGAATCCGCACAGGGACTCGGTCAGAGACAAGGTGTGCTCCACGAAAAGGTCGTCACCCATTCTCTTGAATTTCGGATGATCTTTTTGCAGCAGGACAAAGTCTACATCGCCAGTGGTAGTATCAGGCTGCAGACAGTAAGCAAACAATCATTTCAACACGACAACAAAGCCTCCAACCCCGAGTGGGTTCCTAAAGATTTTAATATGAATGTGCCGCTTGTTTAGTCGGCTGAAGTTCACAGCTTTAAATAGCCAAAAGGCTTACAGCAATCCCGATCAATAAGGGACAAAACAAGAAGTAGAATCAAACACAAAAGGAACAATAATAGTTGTGTCTAACTAGGAATCAAGTTAATAAGGAAAGAGATCAGCTCGTAATAATCTTCTTCACTCCCCCTCAAGTTGGCGCATGGAGGTTCGTAATGCCCAACTTGCCAAGTAGATCATGAAAGCGTTGACGCCCGAGTGCTTTCGTGAAGAAGTCAGCTAGTTGTCCAGCACTGTCAATCTTGCGTGGAGAGATTTCTTTAGATTGCACCCGTTCACAGTAGAGAGGCGTCGGAATGGTTTGTGGTACCTTCAACTCACAGAGCAGCCATCGGAGCCACAATAGTTCGCTAACGGTTGCCGCCATTGCCCAATATTCAGCCTCTGCAGAGGATCGAGCAACGACTGACTGCTTCTTCGTACGCCAAGAAACTGGCGCACCACCGAACATGATGAAGTAGCCTGTGCGAGATCGTCTGGTCATGAGACAACCCCCCCAATCTGCATCGCAATAAGCAGTCAGGGAAGGTTTGCCAACGGAAGGGAAATAGATGCCCTGTCCAATTGACTGTTTTAGGTAATGCAACACCCGTGTGGCAGCATCCATGTGAACCTGACGAGGATTGGTGACAAATTGGCTCAAGATACTGACGACATAAGCAATGTCGGGACGTGTTACCGTTAGGTATAGAAGACGTCCAGTCAGATGATGATTTTGCTCAATCGGAAAGGAAGTAGGTCGCCCTCCCAACTGCTTGCAATCGGCCAGTATATCGAGTGTGTATTTTCGCTGGCTGAGCACTAGCCCATCAGCCGAGCGAGCAGCTTCAATGCCTAAGAAGTACTTGAGAGCACCCAAGTCTTTAATACCAAACCTACGATCCAAGTAGCCAGTGACTTCCTTAATTTTCATGTGCGAGTTGCCTGCCAAGAGCACATCATCGACGTAGATTAGTGCAAAAACTAGTACGCAGCCTTGTGCAAACCGGAAAAGAGACGTGTCGGAATGACACTGATGAAACCCGACATGCAACAGGGACTGTATGAATTTGTGATGCCAATTATGGGAAGCTTGTCGAAGGCTATAAAGAGATTTGTGAAGGCGACATACTCGCCTATCGTATGGAGAGGAATAACCTAGCGGAAGTTTCATATAAACAACTTCCCGCAAATCACCATGTAGGAAGGCATTATTAACATCGAGCTGAGTGATGTACCACTCATGCTGGACAGCTACAGCAAGCAAGCAACGGACTGTGACAAGCTTGGCCACCGGTGCGAACGTGTCATGGAAGTCAATTCCTTCAACTTGCGTGTAGCCTTTGGCTACTAATCGTGCCTTATAGCGCTTGACTTCACCATTAGGTTGGTATTTGACCTTATAGACCCATTTTGAGTCAATGGCCTTCTTGCCTGGGGGTAAGAATTTAAGTGTCCAAGTACCATTGTTCTCTAGGGCCCATAGTTCTTACTTCATTGCCTCACACCAGTGCTCACTTTTAACGGCCTGAAAGTAGGTTTTGGGCTCATCATGTTGTATGATGGCCGCGAGAAAAGCCTTGTGACTGTCAAAAAAACGTGAGTACGAGATAAAATGAGTAAGAGGGTACGTTACTGAGTTCCCTGACGGAAGTGTAGGATCTGGTGGGGTGTTGGAGGGTGGCAAGCATGTCTCAAATTGCTGTAGATATGGAGGGATCTGTCTAGGGCGAGTACTGCGTCGAGGTGCGACCAAATTTTGGGAGGTGGTTTCCGATGTTCTTGGTGCTATTGTAACTTCAGAACTGGTACCTGATGAGTGTGAAAACACTCATCTTTGGTATGCATTTTTAGAGTCTTTTTGCCTTTGTTTCTTGTGTTTGTGTTGGAAATGCATAGTATTAGTGTGAATATCGTGCATTGTCCATTTTCGTGATGTCTTTTGAGTTTTATTGTGTTTTCCTTGGTTTCGTAGGTTTGGAGTGCTAAATGGAGGTTTCGGATGCACCATGCTTCATCGAATGCAATCGGGCCGGCCGGGAAGGAAGGACAAACAACTATGGGCCGTGGGCTTTTGACGTGGATTGACCTCTGGTGACTAAAACGGCGATAACTTTTGCATACGGCGTCCAATGGAGGCAATTAAGGTGGCGTTGGAAAGAAGACATCCAGGGCTACAACTTCGTCTCTTAGGGTCTTCGTCCATTTCGGAGTCTAAGATGGTCAAAAATCGTGTCCAAAGTCGGAGTCCGAATCTGGCAATTTTCCACCCGAGTGGGCCGAATTTGGAGGCAAAAATTTGGGCCCAAGATGAGTGCCTTGG
>SOPF01027337.1:10907-117695 GCA_012979155.1 Hypericum perforatum
GTTGGGTGCTTATATGATTTCTAAGTAGCTAATGATCTAAAGGGGGGAGTTTTAATGCTTAATATTGTGTTCTAATCAATAACCTTAATGCTTGATTGTGCTTGATCACCATAATCATGAATATGTTTGATTTAAATGTCCGAGAGGAATTGAGATTAAATGATCGATTGATTAGTTGATTAATGTTCTTATAATGAGAGATCTTATGAGAAGTTAGTTATCCAAAGGGTTATGCATATAATTGGTATTTGATATGACAAAATGAGTTTTTGGAGGCGAGAGCACATCTAATTCATTAAAATCGTATTGAGCAACAATTTAGACGATTTATTGCGAGAGCATGAATTTGTTGCCTTAGAAACACTCGGATCACAATTGAACTTTGTAACCCCCTTGTATCATTATGTTATTTGGATTGTTATAAGTACCTAGCCCATGTTTCTTAATTTGTTAGAATCGTTATAATTTGTAATCGTAACTTGTGCCTTTGATTGAAGTGCTTAAATCGTGACATGTGCTTTTGATTGAAGTGTATATTGTGTTAAGAAAATGGATTTTGTCTCTTGTAGTTAGGTGTCAATTAGTTACACTTAGAGTTAAGAATCGTCATTGCCAATATCCAAACCATAGTCCTAAACTAGTAATCAAGTCGAGTTAGCGGCCTATAACCAAGTCCTTGTGGGACGACATTCCCGTACTTATCTTTATTGCAAGGAAGGAGACACGTAGAAAACCTTCTCGTCAGTACCAGTTGTATCATTCATAGGAACGTCATCGGTAGGAACATGTGACAGACTTAGCTTATTCGGAGGGGCATTGTCTATGAAGTTGTCCGAATTAGGTGAGGGAGCATGTGGAGTTTCACTATTTGTCATCTGCTTGAAAGGGTAAATGTGCTCCAGAAAGGTTACATCTCTTATATGATAAATTCGTTAGTCCTCTATGTCAAATACGCAATATCCCTTTTGTCCCTCCGGGTATCCCACAAAGACACATCTATGACTCCTTTCTTGAAATTTGTCACGATGAGCAGCAGGAACATGAGCATAAATAAGGCAACCAAAAGATCGTAAGTGAGTATAGGTTGGGTCCTTCCCAAAGAGTACCTCATACAGTGTCTTATTGGTAGCCCTGGTTGGTAGTCTATTTATGAGATACGCTGCTGTGAGCACACTTTCTCCCCAGAAATGAGTTGGCATTCCAGAATGGAATAACAATGCTCGAGCAGTTTCCAAGATGTAGCGATGCTTGCGCTCTACAACACCGTTTTGTTGAGGCGTGTAGGGACAAGAAGTTTGTAGCACTATTCCCTTTTGTATGTAAAAATTCATCATCGCTTGTGATTGAAACTCTGTGCCATTATCGGTCTTTATCTTCTGCACTTTCTCACCAAATTGAGTCTCAACCATGTTGTAGAACATAATTAGAAATTGTGCAACATCTGATGTATAGTGAATAAGGTATACCCAAATGCCACGACTGTAATCATCCACAATCGTTAGGAAGTAACGTGCACTGAAAAGCGAAGCATTCTTATACGGCCCCAAAATGTCACAATGAATTAGCTTAAAACATGACTTTGTTTTAATAGAACTACTCGGAAAAGGAGAGCGAGTTTGTTTTGCTTGCAAACATGCATCACATGAAGGTTTATGATCCAAATGAATTGTCTTACACAAACGCTGTAATTTCCCTAACTTCTCAAATGAAGGGTGTCCAAGTCTCTCGTGCCATATGTGTGCTGATCTTCCTTCTTCGACATGCATTGCCACCCCCACTTCAGAAGCTGGTTCCAGCAAGTATAACCCACTACGATGCCTAGCCACTTCAATCAGGGTCCTCGAACGTAGGTCCTGCAATACGCATAGGTTCGCAACAAACGTTAAGGTACAATTAAGGTCTTCAGATAATCGACGCACTGAAATTAAGTTGTATCGAAATTTCGGAATATATAAAACATTTTTCAGTGTGATTCCATGAGGGAGGTTCACGTCTCCGATTCCTTCAACTGGAACATGGTCTCCAGTAGGAATTTTCACGGGGGTGTTGCCAACCACTCTTATCGAACCTGAAAACAAGTTAGCATCACACGAAATATGTTCTGTAGCTCCAGAATCTAATATCCAGGAGCGTTGCTGTATCTCCGTACCCGCCATGTGGACTTCCGCATGCGAGTCTCGGATTAGTGCGACATCAGTCTCTTTTCCTAGCTTCAAAACTTGAAGCAACTGGACATACTGCTCAGAAGAGAGGCCCGGTATGGGGCTTGCTTCTGCCCCAACTTGAGCTGCATATGATTTCTGGTTTTGAGGTTTGGAAGTTGTTCCCCGATTCTTCTTATCACAATCATCATCTCGCTTCCACCAATCTGGGTAACCAACCAACTCAAAACATTGGTCCTTGGAATGTCCCAATTTTTTACAGTAGCTGCAACGAATTCGCTCCTTCTCCAGTGCCTTTCGCGACAATGTTTCCTTTCTAGGTCGTTGATATCTACCCGTTTAGAAGGCAGTGGCCTCCACGGTGGGTTGGCATGAGGCTGAGATGTTATGGGTTTGCTCATCTTCAAGGATCATGTGGTAGGCTTCACCTAACGTTGGTGGTGGCTTTGAGCTTAAAATCTAAGATTTCACGATTTTGAACATATTATCGAGTCCCATGAGGAACACGTAGAAGTGCTCTTGGTCTCGTGCAGTGGCATACTTGGATTTCGCATCGCATGTGCATTCAGCCATTGGGGATATTGACTCGATCTCATCCCAAAGCGCTCTCAACTTTGAGAAATAGGCTGAGACTGTCATCTTGTCTTGACGCAACAATGACACTGACCTTCGCAGATCATATGTCCTTGGTGCGCTTGTCTTTCCAAAATGTTCTTTCAGATCAGCCCAGACTTCATGAGCCGACTTTGCATATCTAACGCTGCTTCGTACCTCTTTGTCTATTAAGATAGCAAGCCAGCCCTTGACCATCGCATCACAACTCAACCAGCTGTTGTAATGATCAGAAGTCATCTCCGGTTTTGGTATCAACCCGTCGACAAACCCGAGTTTGTTCTTGGCAAGGAGAAAGTTGGTCATCTCACCAATTCAATCTCCGTAATTTCTCTCGTTGAGCAACTCACTAATGTTGAGTTGTCTGGGGTTGTCAGAAGGATGAAGAAAGTAAGGCGAGGTCATGTCCGTCACCCCTCCTGCTCCATTCTTTGACATTCTGGTTTCTTTATGTGTTGTGGGAAAAGCTTGGCGGCGGGTGAATTGGCTTATTTAGGGTGGAGCTGTATGAATCAGAATCGCTGCTCTGATACCATAAAGATTTTAATATGAATGTGCCGCTTGTTTAGTCGACTGAAGTTCATAGCTTTAAATAGCCAAAAGGCTTACAGCAATCCCGATCAATAAGGGACAAAACAAGAAGTAGAATCAAACACAAAAGGAACAATAACAGTTGTGTCTAACTAGGAATCAAGTTAATAAGGAAAGAGATCAGCTCGTAATAATCTTCTTCAGTTCCAAACCTGGACATGAAAGACACAACGCACCGCTTCGTCGGCTTCGCTGGGAAAAGTTATTGTTTGCCTGTGTTGCATACCCTTCTCAACAATCACCTCCAACACCTTCTTCTCCAGGATGACTTTCTCTACCTTGCACTGTGGGCACCGGTCCTCGTCATCAATATTTTTGCCAGTCCCCTCGCACTCATTACAAAGATGCTGCAATTGACTAAACATGAAATGCCCCAAATTCCTTGTAGAGACTTTCATACCAGTACCCTCGCAGCCATTGCACTTCATCGAGGCCCCCGATCTTATCCCCTTCCTGCAAAACTCAAAACATCAAATTAGCAATACGAAACAAACGAATGATAAAAAGGAACATTCATATCAACATTAACCCGCCACATTTACTGCATAACACGTTACGGGAGATCAAACACTTCTTGGACATCCCGAGGTATAGATCCTCCAGAGAAACATTCAACGGCTGAAACACATGACCTCTCTTACTCTGCCTCCGTCCAGAACCTACCACGCGAAAAAGATCAGAACCCGCAAACCGGATCCACTGATCAACAACAGAGTGACAACAACGATGATCACAGCTTCTTCCTCACCTCCGAATCCCCCACCGAAGAAGGACTCGAAAATATTGAACGTGCTATGGCCACCGGCGCCACCTCTACCTATACCTTCCTTGAGCGTGTCCTCACCGTACTGATCATAAATCTCCCGCTTCTCGGGTTGCTCAATACCTCATAAGCCTGAGCGACCTCTTTAAACTGCAAACCACACTTGCAAGACACGATTTTTAGCCTCTTTCTCCGAAACCAAACAACAAAACCAAACCAAACAAGCGAAGCGAAGTAAAATTCAGTAAACAGTTCATACCATTTTCATAATCACCCGAAACCACATCACTAGATTCACAACTACATAGACTAAACCAAAAAACACCAACTTTCCCCAGAAAAATTAAAGAAGAAGACAATTGAACAGCAAACCACACTCGCAAGACACGATTTTCAGCCACTTTCTTTAAAAACCAAACAGCCGCAGCTCAACTAAATTCACTCAACAGTTCATAGCATTCTCATAATCACCCGAAACCCACATCACTAACTTAAAAAACCAACCTTCCCGAAAGAAATTTAAAGAATAAGAATGAGGAAATGGATTACGACAAGTAAAGGGTACCTTCTCGGGGTCGCCACCTTTGTCGGGGTGGTTCTTAATGGCGGCCTTCTTGTAGGCTTTCTTGAGGTCGTCTTGGGAGACGTTCCTCGGCACTCCCAGTACCTCGTAGTAGTTGCTGTTGTTGTCGCTCTTCTTCGTCGCCGGACGCCGGCCGAACATTGTCTGCCGGTGGCGGTGCTTTTTTTATTCTCTGTTCTGTTTCTGAGCCTCTTTAAAGTTCGGATTTTTACGGTTTCCTTGTAACGTGAGTACCAAGAAAGGAAGGATTCTTGGCGGGTCTTGTAGGGTTTTAATGGACTGTTGTGGAAGGATTTAGAGTGGTTGGTTTGTTTTTCTGCAACTTCCTGTAAAATGGGAGCGGGAGGAAAAAATTTAAGATGTTTTCTTTGGTTTTTTCTAACAGTATTTGAACTCTGTTTTTACAGGTACAATTTTTATGAAATTAGAATAATTCTTATCATGTTATGTAGTTTTATTTACTTAAATTATTTAGACATCATTGTATTAACTGATCCTAGTTCTAGTGCATTTTTTAAAAATGTTTTCATCAAATATTTAACAATGTTATATTTTTAATAGTAGTATAGTTTGAAGAAAAACTCGAGATATCACAGCAGCCAATTTTTTTCAAAATCCAAATGCTATACAACATCCAATATAAAAAAACAATATACTTAGTCCTAACACTAATATGTGCTAGCTTAACTATATTGGAGATCTTTCCACCCAAAAAAAAAACTATATTGGAGATCTCATTATTACTTGCTTACATTGCATTTGCTAAAAGAGTAACTCTAAATTTGATTGAGATAGAAATAACTATGGACCATCATTAATTAAGTGCTCGTGTGTTCTTGTCCATCATGTTAACTAATCGAACTCGAACAGACCAACAAACGGATGACATATGGGGGGAATAGGATTCAGTGGGGATGTCTAAAAAGGCATCCCTACCATGGGGATTACGTTTAGACCGTTAGATGAAAAATTTATTCTTAAATTTATAATCTAACGGTTGTTATGTTTGAGGGTAATTTTGGTATTAGATTAATAAATTATATTCTTATTGTTTTATTTTTCTTATCAAATCTTAACTGATTGAAAAAATTAAATGCTATCCCGGATTTTTCTCTATCAACATTTAATTAGATTTTGAATTTGATTTTCTCAATCCCAAATTAAGAAAAATATTTATGTTTTTTATTCAAAATTTCCTCAGACCTAAATTAGCTGCCGGTCACACCCTTTCCTCAAACCCGTCCAATTCTCTACCCGTTCCGGCGCTCTTGCTTTCGTCCCGATTCTAAATTATACCAGCAGTACCGATATCGCATACCAGCGGTACCAATATCGCATACCAGTGGTACCAATATCGCACATCAGTGGTACCGATTTTGGATATCAATGGTACCAATATCAGATACCAGTTACCAATATTGGTAACACTTAATATTGGTACCAATGAAACCAATATTGTATATTGGTGGTACAAATGTGTTGTACCAGTGTTATCAATATTGGATACCAGTGATACCAATATTATATACCAGTGGTACCAATATTGTCGCCTATATATGCTACCTTGATCTTGCAAACAAGGAGGCGATTCTTGATTTCCAGTACTGCATGGCGATTATAGAATAGTGTTGAAGACCTACCACTGTCGAAGAAGAAGAAAAAGCATAAATCAATATATTATTGTGTTGAAGACCTACCACTGTCGAACAAAGGTGACGTTGTCTTTGAAGCGTCCATAATAGAATGGTGGTAAATCGGTGAAGAAGAAGATGAGCGTAGACGTTGTGATTCGGCAAAGAAGATGGTTGAGCGGAGATAATAGGGCGGGGGCAATGACCAAAAAATATGATGACCAAAGATTTAAATTTTTGACTGAATATTTTTTAGATTTTAATTTTTGATTATGCATACGATTATTTTAATTTGTAGATATTGTTAGAGATTTCAATTTTTGAATATGGACGGTTACCAAATTCAGTTGCATAATTTAAGAGATTCTCTTTTTAATGGTTCCCTAATTTTTAGGATGTAATTAGTTATTAGTATACCATTTATACCCTCCTCCCCACCATGGGGATTCATACCAATCCCCACCGAATCTGAGTTGCATATGGGGCTGTCACCTGTCCGTTTATAGAAACGTTGGTTTTTAGCAAATAACTAACTGAATTATCACATCATTAGCACGTCTAATCACACGGATGCCTAGTAATCTGCGACCCCTTCACGCCCCGCAATCCGCGCCATTTAGCCGACAAGCGACCAACCGCTTAAGACAAAGATAGAGAGGGAAAGAGAGATTTGTCGTGCCTTGCAATTATTATCTCAGAAAGAAGAAACTTTTTTGAGAAAACGGGGAGGGAGGGGAGAAGAGAGCATTTGGGCAGGAAGGATGCTGCAGGAAAAAAAATGAAGTAGAAATAATATTAAATATTACAAGGTATAGAGGTTGACTTGTTTACTTATTGATACATTGTTTGTTAGATAGGGTAGGATTTAGGAGGATCAATTCCCTTTTCTGGGTCGTCGCTGGCATTTCAATTCCCAAGTGAATTCTGCTTCTATGGTGGTTCTGCTCGTTACCCAGTTCGCCCCCATTTGCAATTTTCCCCTTTGGAAGATATAAAGATACCATCTTTACGCCATTTCATCGGAAAAGATTGTTGCTTTATTGTGGTTTTCACCTTTTTTTTGCAGGAGATTGGTGGGTTCTGCGTGAATTGGTCTAAACTTGGGAGATAACAATTAGGTTGGTGGTTTTGGTGTTTGATGTTAATGAGTTCCTTTCACTTTTTGCTCTAGGAGATTGTAATGTGTTCAATTGTTGTAATTTTCTTATTGTTTCTGCTGCTTCTGTCTTTTGTTTCTCCCGTTTTGGTTCTGGGTTTTTATCTTGGTGTGAATTCTTCTTTCTGTGGGAGGATGAATTAAAATGGTTTTTTTAATAGATTGTATCCGCATTGCCCCTTTAATCCTGTAATACCCTCCTGGCACCAGGAACATTTTACAATCTAGAGATGAAAACCTCTAGTGCAGGCCATTGGGGATAAACGGGAATCGTTGTCTCCTATGCTGCAATCTCTCATCCGATTTTGCATTCGTATGCAACTGAAAAATCCCTCCAATTTAAGGACTTCCCATGTTGCATCTTGAATCTTTTTTCGTTTGTGGCCTGCTTTATATTGAAGTTGGAAAGTGCACCGGGAAGCTGGAATTGTTGTCATTGTTAACAACACCTAAAACTCATCACATTATTTCAAAGCGCGGTTCTCTCAATTTATTAAACCTCCATTTTTCTGTGGTTTGTTTACATTGCCCAACTGGCTATACAATGTTATATGACAAGCCTCTTCTTGCATCCTGATTTTTGTGGGCATGTCATTTCAGCTAAAGATTATTGGGCTGCCATGGGGTTATCTGGAAAATGGATCCGAGCATTGATTGGTACGAAGAAGTCAGAGAAGTCAGCATCTTCGGAGAGAGATGGAAATGTGAGTTCTTCATGCCTTTGTATCCATTTGTAATTTTCGTCCAGAAACTTAACACGTCTGTGAATATGTTTCACTACCCCGACTATCAGTGGTTTCCTCTTGCATCCATTTTAAGTTTCTATTTTTAGCGATGGACAATTGCTTGTGCATTACATCTATAACTCATATAAAGTTCTCATTGGTATCCGGATAATTACTATACATATACCTCTGGGTGTTAAACAATTTTAAAAAGACATATCTTCATTTTGTGAAAATGCTTCTGCATTTTTAATAATTTGATAAGAATTTATTCTGTTTGAAATTTTGGCAGAGTTCGGCTGGTGGGAAGTCTCATCACAGGAGAAAGCAGAGTGTTGATTTTGATGCTGCTAAACTTCAAGATGAATTTGATAGAATCATCGCCGAGCGAGTTGAAGAAGCAAAAAACCAGTCTACCCCCGAGACCTCCGCATCCACTTCTGCCTTGAAAGTGCAGAACATTGATAGAAACCCAGAGTGGGCGGCTACACGCATCCAAACAGCTTTCCGAAGATTTTTGGTATTTTCTGAGTCACAGTTTATGTCTAGAACTCTCAGTAGTTCCAATTTGAAAATGGAACTGATTCTATATGTATATATTCCTTACTTGATAAGCTTTGAAATCAGTTTCTTGTCCAATTTTGCTTTTGGCAGTGCCAATGCAGGAAAATTCCAAATAAACCCGGATGGCTTTGCATCTCATTGTGCCCATTACAGAATAAAAAACTGAAATTTCAATCTCGTTCGAACGAAATGATATGCCGTGTCTTGTGATTCAATCCTTTTCTTCATCCAATCTTAAGTTCGTCCGCCTCACCATGATTCCAAATTTCATATGCTGATGTTACATAACAGGCTAGAAGAGCTCTACGAGCTTTGAAAGGATTGGTGAGGCTTCAAGCTCTTGTTAGAGGTCATGCAGTAAGAAAACAGGCTGCAATAACTCTACGTTGCATGCAAGCGCTGGTGAGAGTTCAAGCTCGTGTTCGTGCAAGACGTGTTCGTTTGGCATTGGAAGGTCAGACAGCCCAACAGAGATTTCAACAGCAACTTGCAAATGAGGCACGGGTTCGTGAGATAGAGGTACAACTAAAAAAACATATTTTCATGAATGGCTAATATGGTAGCTTTCAGACAATTTCTTTAATATTCGGAAGCTATAGTAAGTGCAGTGTTAGTTTATTACTGATTAGCATCTGCAAAATGGGTTTTGTTTGGCTGTGATCTTGGTTTGTGTAATAAGTAATAACATATACTTCTCTTGAGATGCAGGAAGGGTGGTGTGACAGTGTAGGGTCTGTTGAACAAATCCAATCGAAGTTACTAAAACGGCAGGAAGCTGCCGCTAAACGTGAAAGAGCAATGGCCTATGCTCTTGCCCATCAGGTAACACGGTTTGTAAGAAATGTTGAAGATACACTTTATAACATTATGTTTTATCTGGTGAGGAATCGAATCCTTAACAGTGAGTGGCTAATTCTGTTGGATTCCTGTTCCATTGCTCAGTGGCAGGCAGGATCCAGACAGCAGGCAGTTCCATCCGAGTTTGTACCAGACAGAAGCAGTTGGGGCTGGAACTGGCTAGAGAGATGGATGGCTGTTCGGCCATGGGAAAACCGTTTCCTCGATGTAAACCTTAAAGATGGGATGACGCTTCAGGAAAATCAAACGCCTGACGGTACGAGTGTCTTGAAGAACCAGCACAAGGCTACAGGCAAGAAAACAGTACCTTCTAATGTTGCCTCCAAACCGCCTCAGCAAAAGGGTTCTCGTTCTGATGGTGGTAGTTCATCACCCAGTACAAGTACTTTGGAGGCATCCAACAAACTTTTCTCTAAGCCTAAGCCAAAACCAGTGGTTGATCATCCGGTGGAAGAGGTAAATTCACGACCTGGTGCAGTTCCAAGATCTCAAAGCAATCCAAAAGAGCGATTGTCGCAGGCAAACAAACTGGGAACGCGGAGGTTGTCTTTACCCAATAATGGTCAGCTCTCGCTCTCTCTTCAACTCTGCATATATCTAAGTACTCTCTTTGAACAAGGAGGTGTTGTATCGTATAGGATCATTCTGATGAGCTTTAGAAACCGAAGATGCTTGATTTCGTAATTGTGATATTTGTTGCCTCCAAAATGAGATGATTTGTTCTGATATCTTCAACTGTGTTCAAGGTGGAGGTCCTCGACCGCAGGCAGCCATTAACCGAAAGGTTGCTGCGAGAGTGGATTCCGGTCTGCGTAAGCCTGTCAAGATCCCCTCAAAGGACACAAGCATCTAGTACTCCAACTGAGGGTATGTTCTTCTGCGTTGCTGCCAGTTTGTACACGTCGGTCCAAAAAGACTCGAACTCGAACTCGAACTTGGTGCTACATTCGGCTCGTTAAGCGAATAATTCGGAGGAAGTTGACTCGCTAAATTATCATTTGTTGTTCATCAGGGATCCACAATTGTATTTATTCCGACCAAATGATGATCTTTTAGCATAGTTGGTTGCACGTCCTGTCTTGATCGGTATCAGGTCTTCTCGAGTGCTCGTGGAATGAGGATTTTTTTTATGTGTGTATACCATGTGGAAATTCAAGTTATTAGAACAGATGCTGAGTGTGATATATCCATAATTTATTTTGAATTCTGTAATTGTCCTGGATTAAGGAGTATGATGATCCATTCTTTTTGCTCTCTCTGTCGCTGGATCGGTAGTAGATTGTGTTTTGGGGGAATATTCACTTTGTATAAATAATTCGACGTCAATTTTATACTTCATAATGAGAAAGCATCAGTTTGATTTTTTTGTAATAAGCAGCAAAAATTTGGTATTACTAATAATAAAAAAAATTCCAAAGGTAACAATTATGTTCAGATACTACAACACAAGGGGAAAAAAAATCAAAATATATCAAAGTAGGTAGCACCTACTTGATAATCAAAATATAATTCCTTGATCCAAACAAAATCAAACCAAAGAATCCCCCAAAGCAAGCAACTTGGCTCTCATGAAACCACCAAAGCTAAAAGCTAGCACCCACCCACCCACCCTGTGATGACCACGTCGACAGACAACTCCCACCAAAATAATTCGAAGAGGATCGTTGACCTACCTACCTTATATTATGAACCTTGTGTTTGTGTGCAGCCAGCCATACATTGGATACTTATTGTTAATAATTTTTTACGCTTTAGCTCCTACATCATCAGTCCCCGACTTCTTATGAGACATTTCGATTGTCTTTTGTCAGTTCCTGGAGATTCAGTTTAGTTTCAATTCTAGCAATTATAGAAACAAAGGTTTGAGATGTACTTTAATAATTGTGACTTTTTTCCGACGATATATATCTTAACAAGCACTACTACCGTCTTTAAGCCTCCTGTTTCTTAATAGAATGCACCCTCGAATTCATATGTCTGATGTTTATAATAACTTTACCAGATAACATTTTTATGTAAAGTTTATTAAGATCGAATAAAATATTAAAGGAGCCCAATTTGTCCTAAGGAATTTCCTACTCAAAACTAGTTACTCTAGTTCTGAAATTTCAACAGTATTGAACTTTGTTTTATTTAAACAAAAAAATTTCATTATTACGACAGATAAAAATTGACTTACCAACTCTTATAAAACAAAATATGATTTATTATAATATCCAACAAAATTTTCTTACCCAAACAATGGACGTGCTTACTTTATAAGTTACTGCTTAAAATTTGGACAGGTGAAATAGGTCAAACGGCACAAGGAATCTGAAGAGTCAAGATTAGGTGCGGATTAGTGTCCATCCCCACTATGCGGACTATTTTTTTAAAGGGCATAATAGTCTTTATACACAAAAAGGCAATCATTAAAAATCCTAAAAGAAATACTTCTCCATCTTCGTTTCATCTTCCACTTGTTCTTCCTCATCTTTTTCTCCTCCCTCCTCAAAATCTTCTCCATCTTGTAAGTCCTCTTCAGCTTCCTCCATTTCCTTTGAAATATGAAATCATAGAGCAAAATTTATCCCCAAATCCCGTAACCTTCAAATCCTTCTTCCAATTCCCTCCCTTTGAAATTTGAAATTTAAATTCTATAATTCAATATCCTAACAACTCTAATCCCAATTAGGCAATTATCCCCAAATATTCATAACCATCATCTTAGAAACTATCATCTTCATCGAATTAAACATGGATTTGTCAACTTCAAAGGTGCCCGACGAAGGTAAATCAATTTGTTGTTCATGTACCATGATAGTTAACTATCTATATACATTTTGAAGCTACAACAACAATGGAATCTCCAAACAATTCTGAAAACTATGATTCATCATTGGCTAATTCGCAGAGTAAAGGTCATGCCCAGAAATTGGTACCTTTATTGATAATTTTGGTACCTATTTTTATCAATAATGGTTCATTTATGTTTATTTTTGGTACTTGTATTACAATACTGGTTCTTTTATTACAATAATGGTACTTTTGTTAAATCTTTTCACTCTTTTAAAACAAAATAGCTATTTCTGGAGAATCTCAACGGCGTGATGGGGTGGGTAATTTCCACCTTCTTCTCGTCCCTAAAGTGTTTCTCCTGTGTCAACATCTCCACCTTCGACCCCGACAACTCCGACGAAGAGGAAAAAGAAAATGGCTACCGAAGACAAGGACCACTGCCCTCTCTCCCTCTACGGGCCCAAGATCGAGGCAGTGGGGTAGATTGATTACTCGGGGCGAGAGTGTTCAGAGGTGGCTGCATAAGTAGGCAAGCATGAAGCCACGATCTACAATAACAACACAGATTAGGAATCCACCAAAAGAAAAATTGTACAGATTAGAAAATTTTCAGAAATCAAACTTGGATGTCGTTACTCTTGAACCCAGATATTGGTACCTTTCGTGATAATATTGGTGCCTCTTTAAAGTAATAGTGGTTCATATGTGTTCAATATTGGTACATTTATTACAATAATAGTACTTTTAAAAAACAGGTACCTCTGTAACTCGAAAGGGTACCAATATTTTGTAAAAAGGAACCAACATTTCAAACACAAGTACCAATATTTCGAATAAAGTACCAAGATTGCAGAATCAAAGTACCAATTTAGTAAATCAGAGTACCAAAACTACGAAATAGTATACCAGTAATACCATTATTGCATATAATAAGCACAAATATTGTATATGAACACTCAGTAACCATATTTAGGGGAAAAAATAGGAATAACTTACTCTTGCACATTGCACAATGGATTCTTCAAACAATTCTGAAAACCATGATTCATCGTCGGCTAATTCGCAGAGTAACGGTAATACATGTGCCCAGATATTAGTATTTTTAGTGATAATATTGGGGCCTATGTTTATTAATAATGGTTCATTTATGTTTAGTAGTGGTCTCTTTATTTTAATAATGATACTTTTGTTAATGATTTCTGGTTTAGTAATGGTACTTTCGTTAATGGAACTAATATATCCTTAAAAGGAACCAACATTTCAAAAAAATGTACCAATAATTCGGAATTACTTACTCTTGCACATTTCAATATTTAGAATTACTTACTCTTGCACATTGTACAGAATTGGATTCATTATATAGCTGATATAACAATATTTCAAAATAAAGGTACCAACATACTACAAAAAGTTACCAATTTTTCAGAAAAAGATACCAAAATTTTAGAAAAAGATACGATAATTTCAGAAAAAGGTACGAAAATTTCTGAACAATATACCACTAATACCATTATTGCATAAAATAAGTACATATGTTGCATAACCATATCTTCATCCTCAACTGATTCTTTCTCATCTTCATCCTTCACTGATTTTTCCTCATCTTCATCAGCTTCCTCCTCAAAATCCTCTCCATCTTGTCCAGACGTTTCATCCTTTCATCCTCCACTGATTCTTCCTCATCTTTATCTGATTCCTCCTCAAAATGCTCTCCATCTTGTCCCAAGTCCTCTTCAGCTTCCTCCACTTCCTCATCTTCCTCGTCGTCCACTACTTCACCCTTCTCCTAGGAGACCTTTCTCTCTGCTATTATTTTTTTCCAAAGCTCGTTGCTTTTGTATAAGGTCGAAATGAATTTTGTACAGCTAACAAAAAGATGAACAAACATAAGTTAGTTCACATGTGTTTGAAAACTAGGAATCCCCCTCAACTAATTCACAGAGTTACGATAATACATCTGCCCAGATGTTGGTACCTTTAGTGGTAATATTGGTTCCTCTTTTCATCAATAATGGTCCATTTATGTTTAGTATTGGTACAATTATCACAATAATGGTTCTTTTTCTGGAATTGTCACTTATGTAATTAATCAATAAAAGAAGCTGCAATTACCTCTTCTGTTGACAATTTTCTCCAATTCTATAGACCAGTTGCATCGTCGGTGGCAGGAGTGACACGAAAGTTGCTTCTTCCTTTGATTTGTGTACTTCCTTTAATTTCTTTGAAGTACTCAACCAAACGGCCTTTACATCTACAACCTTAGTATCGGTATATGATATAACACGTACCAATCTTACCCAAATCACAGAACAACGATACACATAATATCGGTATATGATACGTACCTCGTCGATGGTAGAGTCGCTGTGCCGGAGTGCGGGATTGACGACGAGGAGTATCGGGGTGGCAAGACGGAGTGGTGCCGTCGCTTGGTTGTGTCGGGTGGTGCCGGGGTCCCGTGACGATTAATTGGAGGGGAAATTGGGGTCGGTGGAAAAATTGTAATGGGTGGGTTTAGGGTTACAGAATGTATTTGGGGATTTGCTTAATTGGGGTTCAAATTATTAGGATGGGGATTAGAGAATTTAAATTTCAAATTGAAAAGAGAGGGAGAGAGAAGGTTACGGGATTTGGGGATAATTGGGGTGGTTAAGGATTTGAATTTATGATTAGCAAAATACCAATTTTACCCTTATTAATACTAACCCTTGGATCAAATTTTTATAAATTAAATTCTAATCCTAAGGTGGAGAAACAATCCGCAGGCTGCGGATTAGGATTTAGTCATCCGCATATAATCCTCTCCCGAATCTGAATGGTCGGCAACAGCTGATCAAGGAAGGATTTGTTTTCTTTGCGAAACCTGGTGCCACGACATCACCATCAACAAGCTTAGTCGCGTGACATCTAATCTAGATTAACACACTACGTGTGCAAAATTAATTAACACACAAATAAACTAATGCCATTGACCGAGGACCAAGGATCCAGCTTATTCCTTGCAATTATATACTTGGTCTTTCCGATGGCAACAACTCCAAACCTGACTATTATGATTTTTTTTTTATAAGATACGTTATTTTTCTCGAAAGATTTTTTCCTCTTATGCACATCTAAATTATTAACTCTAAGTTTCGACAAAGGGTTAATTATTTATTTTTTAGATTTTTGAGTTATTTTGGAATTTTATGTCAGTATCTATAAGAGATAAAACGAATGCGCCAGTACTAATATGGAGCCAAAACACACTAGCAAAAAGAACAAATCGTGTGGACCATTCCAATCGCCAAAAACGAAACACCTCCTACTCCAAGTTATCATTTTCAATTATGGGAAGAGAGATGACGTTTCAAAAGAAACTTAAAGCATCAAATTGTGTCGGTGCTTGGAAACTAAATTCAGAACAAAAGAATACCACAAAGCATCAAATTTTAAAATAAAGAACATGGTGTATTAGCATAATACATCATGTTTACCTGTACATTTTAATTACCCTCTTTTGTACTAAGTGGGTGCATTGACACTTCTGAACATTTAATTTGTTCAGATATTTACAGGACCGACACTAGATCCCTCCTACCTCTCAGTTTCGACGATAGGCGAGGAGTCCAGCCATTAACGTCCACTTTCACCACCAAAAGTTACCACCTTTTGCTTCCGCGGGGTTGATGGATCGTGGGCACTTTTAAGCCTCTTCAAAACCCACATTCCCCTGGCAAAATTTGACTTCCGGGCAGAAAGATGCCTGTCCTAGTTTATTTGCGCATCTCCTTTAAAGGTTCTTTAACCTGCAGAAAATTCAATTTAATCAGGCAACAAGTACCCAATAACAGCATTTTGGAAGTATTCTTTAAGCCGAGAGAGAGAAATTTATATTGAAAATAAGATTGCACCGACACGATGGACAAGAAAATGTAAGTTGATGGTTTGTTGGTTAGGTTAAGTCCAAAGTGTGGTTAATAGTCGTAATTGTTAGGCGAAACCACTCTACCAAAACTAGACAGAGGTGACCACCTGATGACCAAATGTGAGTTCCAACCAACAACCACACCAGAATTAAAAAGCTAATTTATTAGGTACCTACCTGAAATTCCATAAATAACTAGTGGAAAAGTACCAAAGAGACGAGTACCTCCGGGTGACTCGCAATGATTCTTTTTTCATTCGTAAGGCGTTAATTCTTCTAAAAACAAATCTAAATCTATTACTACTTGGATCGAGCTTAGAATTACCAAAAGTTGCTAATGTTCACAGAAAATGGTGAGATTCTCAGATCTGATATCTCCCATCTTAAGAATACAACCTTATAGAATCAATCATCCCTGGCATTTTAGGTAATGTTCCAAGTGCAACTGAGATTAGCTACAAAGTTATGATTTAAGAATTTTAAAATTGACACCTATAGGTTAAATATTTTGTATTAAAACTTTGTATTAAAACTAACTGCTGAACAAGTAAGAGGCAGGAGTCGCAAACAACTGTATACCCAAAATGGCTCAGATTTGCCAACCAGGCACACAGATGAAACGACCAGGTTGAAAGTGCAGCTGTTTCCTTAGATTATAGTAATGCCAATGCCATCCTGTCACAACAGAAAAAACTTGACCACCTCCCCACCACTTTCCCACTAGATCTAAGTCTGCAACCACACATTTCTTACACATTCAAGATCCAGAATGACACGCTCTTCAATAAGCCTACCCCAGAAAAAATCAAAACAAACCCTATGGAAGGAAGATGAAAAATCTCGGATGCCACTTCCATCGGACAAATTAGCAAAACTCCGGAGGAGACAACTAACAAGATTGCCACAACGTTGTGGCATTTCCAATCAGTATGAACAAGTCAAATCTCTAAACCAGCATACGATCCAGATCAATTCCACTCACCCAACCAAGAGAAGTGCGAAAACTGATGCTTAACCCAGAAAGGCATAGATTTCCATTCCATCCTATCTAACAACTCAACCACATTTCCGCATCATTTCGTTATTGACCACAGCTAGATACTAATCAGTGCATAAACTGCTCCAATGAGGCACATCATACAGATTTCGGGTTAAAAAATACATTGCTATTTGCTGAAATTTGAAAGAAAACCGCTACAGACGCTCTACCATACTACATTTGAGATGGCATTCTAATCTCTAAATCAATCAATAAGAACATAACAATAAGAGCCGGAAAAAAAAGGAAAATCCAGGTAACACACTAACCAATCATCTTACCTGGAGAATGGGCGAAACGGAATCCCCCAATTATAGGAACTTATCGTTGCGTGCACGTAGTCTCAGTCCCGGAAGATGACCTTGTCGGCGATCTTCATCAGCGGCTTGAGGCAGTCCGGCGAGAACTTGCGCGCGAAGAGATACGAGTCCGAGTAATTGGAAATGCGGAGATTGCGGATGAGCGCCGGCGAGATCTCCCCAGGACGGTAAGTGTAGGGGTGGCCGTTTACAGTGCCTGTCCAGTTGACGTGGGTGAGAGTGTAGCGGGTGCACCCACCGGGGTCCACCATTGACAGCAGCGTCGGGAAGTAGTGCTCCTCCGGGTAGCACTCGTCAGCCCGGTAGCAAGGGAGCCGGAACTTGCTCCAAAGCACGCGGTCTCCAACCACCTTAAGCGCGTGAGGGCGCGTGAGCACAAAGAACTGGGATCCAACCCTAAACCTATCGAACGGGACCTCTGGGAGCATCGCATACCGCCCCCGCGCCACATATCTCTTCCATAGGCGGGGCTCCCGCGATATTACCTCGATGAAGCTCCGATACTCCTTCACCCGGACACCGTGCACGGCGCTTCTGGGATCGGCACGGTGGTCGAATGTTGTGGACTCGACGAGGGCGCGGTAGACGTAGGGGAAGGGGCGGAGCGGGATGCAGTACTGCGACAGAACCGCGAAGAACGCGTTCGACGGATCATCAAGTATCGCCTCCGCGAGTAGCCGGCGCGTGGCGGCGATGAGCGTGGGGGAAGCACGCGCGGTGCGCTTGGCGCTCTTAATAAACCGATCCTTAAACACCCCCACGCGCGGGCGCGTGACGTTCGCCGTGGGATCCGCGTGGACGTAGACGGTGTACCAATCATCGGCCGGAGCGGTGGAGAAGAACTTCTCCCAGAGAGGCGAGAAGTAGAGATCGGTGTTGGTGAGGAAGAGGAAGGCGATCTTACGGCGGTTACGGGGGGAGTTGGCGAGGTGGGAGTGCGCGGAGGGGAGGGTACGGGCGGATACAGTGGCGGCGGCCCGGCCGAAGA
Source organism: Hypericum perforatum (assembly GCA_012979155.1). Lineage (NCBI taxonomy): Eukaryota > Viridiplantae > Streptophyta > Magnoliopsida > Malpighiales > Hypericaceae > Hypericum > Hypericum perforatum. The sequence goes on from SOPF01027337.1 coordinate 29,585, forward strand.
GGGCGAGGTCGTCGAGGTCGTCGGAGGGGGAGACGGTTGGGATCGGGGAAGGGAAGATGTGGGGAGCCACGAGGAGGAGGACGGGGAGGGAGAGTAGGAGAGAGAAGGTCAGGACGAAGGGTGTGGACCACATTATCCCTCCTCCACCGCCGCCGCCTCCGCCGCCGCCGAGGGAGGATCTGGAGAAGCTGGGGGTGGTTGTTAGGGTTAGGGTTTGGGCGCCGCCTCCTCCGCTTCGAGAGAAGCTGCTGGTGGATGTTAGGTTAATGGATCCTGGGGATGAGCATGATGATGACGAGGATGATGACGTGGGGGTTAATGATAATGAGGATGATGAAGATAACCGCTGGGGGATGCTCATTGTAAAAATGTGGCTAAAATTTGGGGATTTAGGTTTTTTGGGTGGGGATTTTGGATTGGGAAGGTTTTTGGGAGATTTGTTTCTTTGGATTTAGAAATGGAGGGAGAAGAAGGAGAAGATGGAGAAGATGGGTGTGGGGATTGTTCGTTTTCCTCTGTTATCTCTCTGTGTTTTTTGCGTTGTTGACTTGACGCCGTGATGACGGACGGGGCAGCAAAATAGTTTTTTTTCTTCTTTCTTTTTTTTTGAGAAAACCTTTTTTTCTAGTATCCAAAATTTTGAATCGGCTATTTCATGTTCCATCTAAATAATTTCTATTATAAATGATAAACTATTTAATTCGAGTACATTTATAATATCTCAGACTTCAAATTTATGAGAATAAATTAGAGTAGCACCCGGGTGCTCTCTTTTCTATTGAAAAAAAAAAATCATAATATGTATTTGTTGTCCTTTTCGGTTTTCTAGAAACAGCCGATTGTCCTGACACTTAAATTAATTAATTTATCTATGTTTTGTTTGGATTAGATATTTTGATGGACGCAAAATTTCAGAAGATTTTGATGTCTTTATATTTTCAATCTTTCGATAAAAGAAACAATTTGCCACTTATCTAAAAGGTTGTTAGTAATATGTTTCGCTGTACTATAAACCTTTTTTAGGGTAGAGTATATACTTCATTTATTTTAAGAATGTTGGTCTCCAAAAGTTACGAATAAAACACGTATCATTAACATATTTTGTTAGTGAATTGCACGTAACATTACTGTCAATTAAAAGTCCACACTATTTTGTTATCTTAATAATTATCTAATTGCATTCTATTTTTTCTTTAAGGAAACTGATAGATTTTTTGTTAGATTACAAAGTGTTTATATTAATGTACACTCTTGATTTATATTTCATTTTAATATAATTATATATTTCAGAAATTTTGATATTATGTTTTTATATCTCAGTCCCAAAATTTTATTAGACCGTTTGTCAGTGACTAGAAATCGAAGATTAATTAATTTCTTTTATGTACATATCATATTATTTAACGATTAAATTTTAATGATAGGACTCAAGTAATCCTAATTAACACCGTATAGTATTTTGTTAATTTTTTATTTTAATTTTTTTGAAAACCTTATTGGCTTTTACGAAAACACCATTTTGAAATTTTTTTCTATTAAAGTGGATTTTTTTATACCATTTAATATATAAAATATTTATTAATTTTTTAATTTGAGTCAGTGTAAATTTTGAGATGTGACACAATTTTTATTTTTATGACTCCAACTTGTGATATTATAATGTTAGAACAACTTACTCATCATTTGATTTAATTTAAATACATGTTAGTGTTAAGTTGGATTGGGTTGGATCTGTATGTGCATATTTTGACATAAACTATTTTTTAATTATTGGGAATTGACATTATGCTATTCTTAATGGACTATATAAATAACTATACTTTTTTGGGTGGAAAGAAATAGCTATAATTGAAAGAAAGAAATTCAGTAAAAATCAAAGATCGGGTGGACCGGGTGGTTACATTTACATACTTTTTTGCTGAGGGGCTGGACCGGGTGGTTACATTTACATACATGGTCGAGCAAAAATCAAAGATCGGATCGGAGAAACATGTTGCGTTGCCGTCTAGATCCCAGATCTGACCCTTTCCTTCACCAACTCACACTTTTCTTTTTTATAATGTTTTTTTTAAGGTAACTTTTGTTACACCCTGTTAAGATTTATATCATAAACTTTCTTCAATTCCATAAATTCTAGCATTTTTAAACTATAAATTTAACTCAATCATCTTTTCGTTGATTAATAAACTGTTGCCTGATGGGTTGTCGAACTACAACCTGATAAATTAATATCAAATCGTTTTATAAAAAAAAATTTATCAGATGATTGAACCATTTCGATGAAAACCAAATTGCAAAAAATATGAAGGTTATATAATATATTAAATTGCAAAAAATATATTTATCTAGATTTTTAATTCTATAATATATTAAATTAGTTAAATTAATTTTTTTGGACGTCCGAGTTTTTTTTCCTTTTACATAAAGCACATACCGAAATATGAAGGTTTGCCAAATCATAGACCAAAAATTTATAGACTACAATGAAGGTTTCTCGAAGAGCAAATGGGTCCATTAAGCAAATACTAAAGACAAAAGGGATTAAATGGAAAGAAAACCTTGTCTGAATGGTCCCCACTTATCTATCTATCTATCCTCCTCAAGAGAAAAAACCCTTCACTCCTTAAACCCTCTTTATCATATTTTCTCTCTCCACCCTTCAACTGAATCAAAAAATCACTTTTTTAATCTTATTTTCCTGTAAGAGATTGAGAAAGCTTCAAACTTTGCGAAGCTTCGGTGGGAAGAAGGAAAGGAAGTACCCACCCGCCCGCCGCCGTTTGCGCCTCCGCCTCCCTTTGCTCCGGCCAGCCAAGGTTAGAGTTCAGTCGCTTCAAAAGGCTCGGTCTTTGAAATTATTTTCTTTAAATGAAAAAAGTCTTTGAAATTGTTTCATTAGACAAACGTTTTGGTCTACCTCAAGTTCCAATTTCCGAATCCTCGGAAAGGGTACTCTCAGATTCTGGGTTCCGCATTAAATTGGTTTTCTTATTTATTTATGAAGAATTGAATTTCTAGCTCGTGAATTAGTTAGTAGTTTTAGGGAATGAACTAATTCCTCGAGGAAGTTGCTATGGATTTGATAGTGCAATGGAGGCCGACCCACGATGTGTTTCTGTACATGATGGAGAAGAAGAAGGGTACCCTTTTCAGGGCTCCAAGCAAGCGACTGTGTTTAGGTGGTGGGCGGAGTTTTAGGGTTTCGGTTGCCGACCCGCCATCGTCTGGCGAAGATGGTAGGAGGATGGGCTCCACTTGGTCAAGGTCTAGGAGAAGCTCTACGCCAGCCTCGTCGAAGGGTTTTGAGAGCTCCCGCCGTCTTCGTCAGTTGATTAGGAATGGGGAGGTGGACAAAGGTTTTGAGTTCCTTGAGACCACGATTTCTCGCGGGGCGGTGCCCGATGTGGTTAGCTGCTCAGATTTGATTTGGGGGTTGTTGATTAAGGTCAGGGATGTCGGGAAGGCTCGGCGAGCTATGGGTATCATTGAGGGTGCCGGTCTAGCTCCTGATGTTAAAACCTATACTGCGTTGATCAATGCGCTTATCAAGGCTGGAGAGGTTGATAGTGCGTTCAATGTTCTTGAGAGTATGAAAGTGGAGCCTGATGTTGTCATGTATAAGACGATTTTGAATGGCTTGTGCAAAGCTGGGAAGTTGGAGGAGGCCTTGAATGTTCTACGAGGTTTGAAAGTGGAGCCTAATGTTGTCATATATAACACTATCTTGGATGGATTGTGCAAACGTGGACAGTGGCAGCAAGCATTAGATCTTCTACATGCTATGAAAGTGAAGCCTGACGTGATCTCGTATAATACGATCTTGCATGGCCTGTGTAAAGGTGGGAAGTTGGACGAGGCGTTAGATGTTCTAAATAGTATGAAAGTGGCTCCTGATGTTATCACGTATACCACGATCTTGGATGGCCTGTGCAAACATGGGAAATTGGACCAAGCATTGAATCTTCTAGACAGTATGAAAGTGGCACCCGATGTTATCGCGTATAACACGATCATGGATGGGCTATGCAAACGTGGGGAGTTGGAGCAGGCTTTGAATGTTCTAGATAGTATGAAAGTAGAGCCTGATGTTATCAGTTACAATATCGTAATTGCTGCGCTTTGTAGGGAAGGAGAAATTGAAAAGGCTATATACTTATATCAGCACTTGGAGGACTTGGGAGAGAGACCGAGTGCAGGAACCTACGATTCTATTATTTCTGGACTTTGCAAGTCCCGGCTGACTGATTATGCCATTGACTTGTTGTTATATATGGTTTCTAAGGGATGCAAACCCCACAAATCTACCTACATTATTCTTTGTGACGGCATAGCCTCGGAAGGATTTAACAAGGAAGCTGAGGAGTTGCTGTATGAATTGCGAGCAAGAGGAGTTATTTAAAGGAAGTTGGAGCAGACGTCGAATGTTGTATAGATGTGCCACCAGACTCATTCAACTGGAGATGTAAATATGTTAGAATATTTGTAGGAATAGCTCTATTGCCTTTTGTGTGTCCATTTTTTTCTGTGGAAATTCTGATTTGCTCTCCCCGTGGGAGATAATCCTGAACATCTTTGTTTATTACACACACCCAAGTCTTTTGCTGCTTTGTCTCAGTGCATAACAATAAAGGCTACCAAGTTGAATGGAACAAGGGAAAGATAGCACTCATTTCAAGCCTACATGCCAATTCAAGGCTCTATAGTGGATGATTCTCTCTGTGAGCTCATCCAGTCACTTTCGGTTTTCCTGCTTTTTAAGATTTCCCTATGTTAAAACTCCATTGTCTCTGTGGTATCCCTAATCATTTGAAGATGTGTTTTACGATTCCCGGCATGTGGACATTCATGAAGTAATCGTCCCAATCAAACGACCTGGGATCAAACCCGAACTCGTCGACATCTATACTTCGTTTTCTTGCGGCCACTCGCAACTTTTCAGTGTTTGTATCGTCGAATCTTCACCCAGAAATTAGAAAAAAAAAATTGGTAATTAGTTATAAGTAGGGAATTTTGTGTAAAACATTTCTAAAATTTGCAATTAAGAACATGAGTTAATTATGTGTACTAACACCCCGGCGAAAAACAGGTAGGGGTGGTAGAGTTCCGCAAGTCGCATCGCGAATTTGATCTTCCTATTGAGATCGGTGTACATTCCATCAAGGATACGACAAAATGCTACATTTTGCAAATTTCAGTCCCTATATTACCGAGAACATATTAATTCAACACAAAATTTCTTTTTCGTGATAAATCAAACTTGATTTAATGATCAATTCAATTTTATAAACGCTTGATTTTGTCCTACTTAAAAAATTTGTTTGCCCCTACTATTAAAATGGAAAAGAAAAACTTGGAAAATTCTAAGTATTTTGCAATATTTTTCTCCCTAATTTTATATGTTCATTAACTTATTTGAAATATTTAGATAAAATATCTCCATGAGTATCAATAATAAACCCCACCAACGTAATCTAGTTAACTTAAAAGTTCACTAATTAATATGATAAATTGGATCGACGATGAACAACGTAAAAAAAAAATTGTAGGTACCTTAAGTGGGAACAGATAGTAAATAGCCATGTATCGGCAGAAGCTAGCCATGCTCCCAAATACCGTCATCTTGCCAACAATGATAGGTTTATCATCTTTGCCTATCCATGGATTCTTGATGACGTAGCGGTATCCACAATCTTGAAGTTTAGAATACCTCAAGGATTTCACAATGAGGATCCGATTTGGTATATCCAATAGTTTGGAGATTGTTTAGCATGAGCACATACCGAAATGAAGGCTTGCCAAATCATAGACAAAAAATTTATGTACTACAATGAAAGTTTCTAGAAGAGCAAATGGGTTCATTAAGCAAATACTAGAGACAAAAGGGATTAAATGGAAAGAAAACCTTGTCTGAATGGTCCCCACTTATATCTATCATCTATCCTCCTCTAGAGAAAAACCCTTCACACCTTAAACCCTCTTATCATATTTTCTCTCTCCACCCTTCAACTGAATCAAAAAATCACTTATTTATCTTCTTTTCCTGTAAGAGATTGAGAAAGCTTCAAACTTTGCGAAGCTTCGGTGGGAAGAAGGAAAAGAAGCACCAACCCACCCGCCGCCGTTTGCGCCTCTCCTCCCTTTGCTCCGCCCAGCCAAGGTTAGAGTTCAGACGCTTCAAAAGACTCGGTCTTTGAAATCATTTTCGTTAAATGGAAAAAAAAGTCTTTGAAATTGTTTCCTTAGACAAACGTTTTGTGGGTAGAATGGCAACGGTCGTTTCCCGGGGTCAATTACGCCCTTTACGGAAATGATTTATTTATTTTTTTGCCCGAAGTCGTTAAAGCTTCTGAAGCTTAGGTTCATCCCCCTAAATGTAAATTCACATAAAAAGTTGTTTCATTAGAGTTGCTTCAATGTGTAAGCTGAGCAATTCATATGGCATATTCCTCATATCCATGGTTAGGAATTGAGATCGAGAGCTGGGGTAGCTTGTTTCGATGTGCGCACTGGCTAGTTCAATGAGGAATTTGATTCCAAGTCCAACTACTCGTGGTGAAGTTATTTCCGTGGGTGGCACGAAATGGGTTCTCTTCTCGGTCCCATTATGGAGATATTGAATTAAACCATTTGTCCAATTCTATCTACAATTTAGAAGTGAATTAAACTACATACTTTGTTGGTATTTTTCTTAGAATTTGGGTTCATAATTAAGCCCTTTACCAGCTAGACTATCTAGGAAGAAATCAGAGTTTCAATAGTGAATACTCACTTTTGAGTGATGGTTGATCTTTAGGAGGTCGAGGTCGAAGTCTTAGTACTTGTTGATTGAACTTCTTCTACTCACTTAGTGACAATGTATTGTGTTGGAACTATGAAGGAGTACTCGCCTTGAGAGATGATCTCTTCATATTGTTACTCTTGATTTACGCTTCTAATCGTGTTTGTCATCTATCTCCGAGCGTTTTGAGAGACTTCCTATTTGGTTACTTTGTAACGGATGTGAGGTGGAACCAACTTTTTCTTTTGTGGCATGTTGCCTTGCGCTTATCTGCACATGTTATTTCTTGCAGGGGGAACCAGTTCATTTGGTTGCAGTAAGTTCTTCACAAGACTAAAGGCGAAAGGAACATCATCACATTGACTAATGCTGTGTAGGAGCTCCTTTAGGTCTGCTTTCAGTAGAACTTCTCCTCTCTCCACATTCTTCCCCAAAATATCATTCTTCTCGGAGTTGCATATTTCCTCTCATGGTTTCTGCTGCACAAATATCTGCTGCCATACTTGTGTGGTAAATAGGCCTCTTCTGGAGACCGCGGTCCAATGCCCATTTCCAAATAGAAAATCCAATGTAAGAAGCTGCGTAGCTCTTGCTGCTGCAGCTTCGGTGCAGGAAAGTACCGAGCTGGCTGGTAATACTTCCACTAGAAGAAAGAGGAAAGAACGGGACTTAACACCCGAGTTTATGCTTAAAGTAAAGCTAGATCAATGTGCAAAGAGAGGTAATCTTCAGGAAGCCCTTAGCTTGTACGATGAGGCACGAGGGACAAATATCAAGCTTAATCATCACCACTACAATATGTTGCTCTATCTTTGCTCTTTGGCTGCTTCTGCTCAACCGGATGTGCATGCAATAGATGCAAAGTCCTTTAATTTGGGGTTGAAAAGGGGATTCGAAATTTACCAGCAAATGGTTATTGATGAAGTTGCTCCAGATGAGGCCACTTTCACTAACGCAGCCCGGCTTGCTGTTGCTTCGGAAGATCCAGAGTTGGCTTTTAACTTGGTTAAGAAAATGAAAACTTGCAATATTCCGCCTAAATTACGGTCTTATGAACCAGCTCTTCTTGGATTTTGTAAAAAGGGGTTGGTCGACAGGGCCTATGAAGTTGATCGTCACATGGTTGAATCTGGTGTGATGCCTGAGGAGCCTGAGCTTTCAGCTCTTTTGAAGCTTAGTGTTGACAACAATAAGGCTGACAAGGTGTACGAGTTGCTGCATCGATTGCGAGCCAATATACGACAAGTGACCGAGCCAACTGCTAGAATTATTGCAGACTGGTTTGAATCGGAAAATGCTGCCAAAATTGGGAAGGACGATTTGGATTTGGCTACGATAAGGCAAGGAGTTACACGAGGAGGTGGTGGGTGGCACGGGCAAGGGTGGATAGGACGTGGGAAATGGAAAGTTGTATGGACCGGAATGGATGACTCGGGTGTTTGTCATTCTTGTGGGCAAAAGCTTGCTTGTATCGACATCGATACAAAAGAGACGGAAAGTTTCGCTACCTCTTTAAGCAACTTGGCTTGTCAGAAGGAGAAAAAAGATAATTTTCTCCGGTTTAAGGTAATAGCAAGTTCTTGCTGTCCACCTTAATCATCAGTTGCTCACTTTCGAGATCTTGCAGGAGTGGCTGCAACGAAATGGTCCTTTCGATGCGGTAATAGATGGTGCCAACATGGGTCTCTACCACGGCAAAATTTTCAGTTTCCAGCGCGTATGAATCTTGTGACTATGACTTATTAATTATTATTCAATAATGTTATACACAATTTTCCCATGTTAGGTGTTTCCTGTTAATGATGTTTGCAGCTCAACAATATTGTAAATCGTTTACGCAATCTAAGCCCGTCAAAGAGACTCCCTCTCATTGTTTTGCACATAAGCCGTGTTACCGGATATCCTGCTAAGCATCCTAGTAATCAAAGGTTGATAGAGAAGTGGAAGGCATCTGGTGCTCTCTATGTTAGTCCTGCCGGTTCGAATGACGACTGGTGAGCTGCCTCTATAATTGTGTGCCATGTCTAAACTGCCGGATATAAGCATGTTACTTCATCGCTCTGAATGTATCTTCGTCTCAGGTATTGGTTGTATGCTGCTGTCAGCAACAAATGTTTATTGATGACAAACGATGAAATGAGGGACCATCTCTTCCAGTTGCTTGGCACTTCTTTCTTTCCGAGATGGAAGGAAAAGCATCAGGTTTGACGAGTATCTTGGGATTTTATGTGTTTCTCGTCAGTTCCAAGCTTTTTTACATATTTGGTACGACTTGCTTTTGAATCTGACGCATGGATGTACGGTTCCAACAATATGCAGGTACGGTTATCGTACGATGAACAATGGTCACTCAAACTGCACATGCCTCCTCCGTATTCGATCGTCATTCAGGTTTGGAGCTCTGTATTTGTTGTGTAGTATCATGACCCCTAATCAGATACTTGACAGTAGCCTTGATGGTAAACAGGAGTCGGAGAACGGCCACTGGCATGTTCCAACCATCACAGTCGATGATCTCGAGACCCCGAGGCAATGGCTGTGTTGCACCAGGTCCAAGAACAATTAAAACCTGCCATGAACTCTTCCGAAAACCGAACGGATTGCAGCTATAAAGAATACATCGGGGAACTCTCCAAGTTTTTTGAAGCAGCAGCATTCTTAACGGCATGGTCGCAGCGCAACGCGACGCCCATGCCACGGCCAAAATTGTTCGAATCTTTCATAGTTCCTTGCAGTGATAGAATTCTACCGGGAATGTATAGGACGGGCTTGATATGTTTGAAGTGTAACATTATTAGTTAAGGATAGGCAGAAATGGGTTTTGCTCTTTCTAGAGACTGATTGGTACCAAAATGTATCGAATAATTTCATGAAATCAATCTATACCATGCATGTGCATTTTTCTAACAGTGAGGTTATTCCATACTCAATCCAACTCTATTTTCATTTTCAATGGTAATACAGTAATACAATTGATGCAAAAACTCAAAACTACAGAGTGCTAAACTGAACTATACCGAAACTAAAGTGTCGTGGTAATAATACAATACCGTGTCTCTCTTCTCTTCCCAGGGAGGTGCTGCCCTAAAAAAATATCAACAAAAATACCAAATTCGCGCCGCCCTCTAAAATTTATAAACGAAGAAGACCCCAGAAGAAGAAGAAGAAGAAGAAGGGTTCAAAATTCCTTCCATCGGAAACCGCTTGTATCGGACAGGGGTTAGAGAGAGAAAGAGATGGGGAAGAGCGAGAAGACGGGTTTGGGGAGAGCTCTGGTGAAGCACCACAATCAGATGGTCCAACAATCCAAGGAGAAGGGCCACTTCTACCGCTCCCAGCACCGCAAGGTCCTCGAGTCCTACACCGAGATCTCTGACATCGACGCTATCCTCGAGGCCATCCCCGACCACGACGAAGACGAAGATGACGACCCGCTTCGACCCTCGTCCGCTGCCGCTGCCGCTTCTGCCTCCCCCAACCTTCCCATTAAGCTGTAATGGATGATTTTGCTTTCTTTTGAGCTTGGTTTTTGTTTTTTACGTGTAAAGGTTTCGTCTTTATGGTGTTTGTGACTTTGTCTGGTCAGGGATGCGAGTCCTACCGATGGGTTGACGCCCGAAGAAGCCAGGAAGCTAAGGGAGATGGAGGAGAAGGCGCACCGGGGCAGTCTCCGTGTTCCCCGGAGGTATGTTTTTATTTGGTTTGGTTTGGTTTGGATGGTTGGTGATGGGTGGGTTTATTGTTTGGTTGGTTTGTTGTTGTGGGTTCTTTAGGCCTCCGTGGCACGCTGGGATGTCGGTGGAGGAGCTCGATGCTAATGAGAGGCAGGCGTTCCTGGCTTGGCGCCGAGTGCTCGCGGGGTGAGTGGATGTGATGGTTGTTCTCGTTCCAGCCAGTTTGGATGTTGGTTTTGATCTCGCTTGTGTTTTGTTTCGTGTTTCAGCCTCGAGGAGAATGATAATCTTATTCTTACTTCTTTTGAGAAGAACCTCGACATTTGGAGGCAGCTTTGGCGTGTGCTTGAGCGGAGTGATTTGGTATGTTTGTCTTGTTCCACCTGTTGGCTTAGAATCTTATTGTTTTCGGGTAGAGCTCGAGTTCGTTTCTTCTGAATCCTTGTGCTGCATACCATGTTAGATATTCTGTATGCTGAAGGATACTACTCTCAAAAGGTTGTTTTATTTGCCGGTTGATAATTCATGACAATGGGATGATTGAGTACCGAAGATGGAAATTCTTGTTTGTGGAGGAGTTTATTCCCTAATCATCAATTCTCCATGCCTCTGCACAATTGAGATTGATTTCTCTTGCATTTGAAGTTTTGAACTTTCACAATGGAGATCAAATGAGAGTCTATCCATTTTTTGAACTGCTATGATTCAGTTGGAACATAATTTTCCTCGCGTACTGAGCGTGGTGGACTACGTTGGGCTCTAAAGAGCATTGATCATGTTGTTTAAGCATTCCCAGCTTAAAGAGCTGAGATAATATTCTGGCTTATTCATCTTCTGCTCAGCATAGCATTTGTGTTATTCCTGTGTATAAAGGATGCTACTCTGGAAAAAACATGGTTGAATTACATGTAAACCCTTTTTTTCTGTCCTGTCATCACATGGCTCATCCAGTTTTTGTTTTTTGGTTCAGCTTGTAATGGTTGTTGATGCACGAGATCCACTGTTCTACCGCTGTCCGGATCTTGAGGTACTGTATTCTTTACAATTTCTTGCAGGAATCCTGATCACCTTTTTTGTATTGGAGACACTATTCTTATATATGGAACTAGTCCAACCGATGATATAGAAAATTTAAGCCGTAGATCTTATATTGGAAGTGTTACAAGCTTTAGTCTGGTTCACTGTTAATCGGCCTCAATACTGTATGGTGTTTCAACCTCTGCCCAATTTTTTTGTCTGCATCTGAAACATTTATTGATTTACACACCTTTCAGCATTGCTTTCCAAAGTGCTAACAAGTGAAATAGAAACAACGTAGATTTCAGAAATCTTGATATTGTGTGCTAGTGTTATATTTCGTCATGGGGGCAATCTCTTCTAGACTTCTAAGCCATTGTCTGGAATGATATCCAAGTTGGTCTAACTCAAATGCCGGAACTGCTGTTTTGGATTAGACTGCTTTGAAAGTTTTGCAAGATATGCAACAATGTCTTTGTTTTGGCTTGCTGCACGGGCTTCACTATCTAGCACCGACCAGAGTTGATTTCAAATTGACTATTTTGATTTCATGGTAATACAGGAGTATGCACGAGAAATTGACGAGCACAAAAGAACATTGCTTCTTGTGAATAAAGCAGACCTTCTACCCTTTTCAATCAGGCAAGTGTCTTCACTCCCATCCTTCACCCGTTAAACTGCATCAATCATGTTTTTTGTCCTATAAATGTTCAATTTTTTTCTCTACCTGCAGGAGGAAATGGGCGGAGTACTTTAACCAGAATGATATTTTATATCTGTTTTGGTCAGCAAAAGCTGTTACTGCAGCTCTCGAGGGTAAGAAGTTGAGTACAACATTGGAGGACCAGGATGCCCCTCTGATGACAGATGACCTCGATACCAAAATATACGGTAGGGAAGAACTTTTAGCCCGTTTGCAATGGGAGGCAGAGCAGATAGTTATTAAGAAAATGGGCAGTATTAATTCTAGCACAAATGATAGTCAGTTTCATGGTGGCAATTCTTCAAGTTCAGCTCGGAAACATGTGGTGGTTGGATTTGTTGGGTACCCTAATGTGGGTAAAAGTTCAACAATCAATGCATTAGTTGGCCAAAAGCGAACAGGTGTGACTTCTACTCCTGGGAAGACAAAGCATTTCCAGACACTGATTATCTCGGAGGAACTTACTCTATGTGACTGTCCTGGATTGGTCTTTCCATCCTTCTCAAGCTCAAGATACGAGATGATGGCGTCAGGGGTGTTGCCGATTGATAGAATGACCCAAAACAGGGAGGCTGTTCAAGTAGTAGCGAACCGAGTCCCGAGGCATGTCATTGAGAGTGTTTATAACATAAGTCTTCCAAAACCCAAGCCATATGAGCCCCAGTCTCGGCCACCATTGGCCGCAGAACTTCTAAGGGCGTATTGTGCATCTCGTGGCTATGTTGCCTCTAGTGGTTTGCCTGATGAGACCCGAGCTGCCCGTCTAATCTTGAAGGACTACATAGATGGCAAGCTACCCCACTATGAGATGCCGCCTGGGGAAGAAATAGTGGAGGATGTAGCCGGCCCCAGCTTGGCTGAATCTCAAGATTCAGATTCGTATGACCCTGAGGTTCTTAAAGAGAGAGGCAACGAAGATGCACCAGCGCTTGTTGATGTGCTGGATAACCTTAGTTCATTTGACATCGAAAATGGACTTGCTTCAAAGAAGGAGGCCACCGTTAGAAAACAGAATTCCTCGTACAAGCAACACAAGAAGCCTCAGAGGAAGAAGGACCGATCTTGGAGGACCGGAAATGATGGAGGAGACGGAACACCTGTGGTGAGAGTCTTCCAAAAACCAGTGAATACTGGACCTTTGAAGAATTGAAGAAAAGCACAAGCAATAGAAGCCTCTGACAGTTTATAAGGTATGCAGCAACAACTTTTTACTCCCGCAAGTAAACCTTGAACCGACGGCTGCTGTGAGCTTCCTTGTATCGTCATCTTGGCTCCTTGTGCGCACCAGAGCTACCCGTCCCCTTTGTTTTCCGGGCGATCGCACTCGCATTCTAGAAGGGAATATTGCCTATGTTTTGAATGTAGTATGCAGAAGAATCTGAACTTGCCTGTACTATATACACACTTCTATACTAGGATTGTCATTTGCTGTTAGCAAATGGGAGGCTGGTCAATGTTCTCGACCAAACAGTTGATCTTTCCACTGCTCGTCTACGGTATTTGTGTCTGCTTTGTTTCGTAAGTTAAATTGGTGTTGGAGCTGGTTCGTGGAATTTTTTAATCTTGGGGTCTGAATGATATATTAGGAAACGGTTTTTCAAATGTGTCTTTTACACACGTAAAATTTATCTATGACGATGTTCTATGAATTTAGATGACAAGGGTTTAGATCAGATTTTTTAATAGATATGATTGAGAGTCACTTCTCTCTGATTTCAGTCATATGGGTCGTGTCTGTCACTGGTGTTTTTAATAAGAATGGATTGAGTGCTAACCCAGGTTATCAGAAACGACCTTGAGGTCGATTTGAAATTGGATTCGACTCCTGGGTTAGTCGGTTGGATCAGATTTTTATTTTTTATTTTTATGTAATTTTTTGAAATATATATAGATATATAAGTAAATAATCTATATAATAAACTAGTAATGCCAAATTTTCGTGCGAATTATTCGGTCCGACTGGATTTTCTGTACAAACTGTCTGGTCCGACAAGAATTTGTACAATTCAAGTGCACTTTATACACTAAAAATGACTCGTTTTATGTCCGATTTGTGGTGAGACTATCAATTGGACCATGTTCTTTAAAACCCTGGTACTAACACTAATAAGATTGTCGGGATCATCCAGAGTAAAATATTAATGTTGATATTAGAATTTTTGATACGGCTCACGTTTTTCATTTGATGGTTAGGAGCTTCAAGTGTGTTCAATTTTTATTTTTTTAAGATTAGAGCATCTCTTATTTTGGGGTTCAGATTGGGTTCGGACAAAGGCCCAACAAAAAATACAAAATGGTCAGCGTTCGTCAACGGCAAACTTATCCGTGGAGTTTTATATGTTACCATTTTGTTATTAAACATTCCTCTTGTCCATGTGCTTTTCAATACAAATGTTCTAGATTGTCCTATATAATATATAGTATTACAAATTTACCATTAAATAATATTTAATACAGTCCCGTCTTTGAACATGCCTTCTTTTTCGAGATTAGTCACAAATGGGGGATAAAAAAAATCCCAAAATATTGTAGTCAATTTAAGGAAAGATGCATAGGATATTTATGTCAAGCTACTAATAATAGTGTGACGTGATATTGTACATACGTCCTCTTCTAATAGAATGAATGATTAATAATGTGTTGCGGCTGTCGCCCTGTCGCTATCGATGTTGCTCACTTTTCTTATTTTTCGATTTTAAATTTCCAGTTTCCCGAATGCGGAGGGACTACTTTGTCTAGCATCATTTCATTTATTTTTTCCTTGTAACATTCGTATCCATATTTTAACAAGAATGAAAAATTAAACCGAGTACACTTTTAAGTATTGAATAGAAAACATTTTTTAATAATATATTTTTAAAATTCACGGAGTTTGTGGGTGTTTGGTGTGGCTTTTAGTGATCAATGGTTAGCCGATAGATATCTATATGCCGATCATGAATTTGCACCCCCTGAGATCGATAAACCTGTTGGATCTCATTAACCAAAGATATACGACTTTGCACTAGAGTGAGTTTCGCACCAATCAAAAATCCCCAAGGAATTCCAAGAATTTTTGTTATACACCCGTTCCAATCCTGAACTCTCTCTTCTAGGTTTGGGGAGATTGAATTAATCGAACGCACTTTTTGGTGTTTGTTGAATTAAAAAAATAATTGTTGGAATCAAAACGCAAGTTTTTTCAACAACTAGAATTTATAGCTGTTACATTTAACTAATGGATGTTACAATATTAAACTACTAAATAGCCCTCAATTCAGATAATTCATAATTAAATATTAAATTAAGAGGGACACTTTTTTTAATTGGCGAAAATATCGAGATAAATACTAAATATTATTATATTAAATTAAGATAGAATTTTTTATCGGCAAAAATATAGAAATAAATACTAAATATTATTATATTAAATATTAAATTAAGATAGACATTTTTTTAATTGGCAGGAGTAAAGATAAATAATATGTACTATATTAAATATTAAATTAAGAGACATATTTTAATTGACAAAAGCATAAATATAAATAATATGTATTATATTAAATATTAAGAATGATGTTTACTAGTCAATTACCCTTATAAGTAATTTTACAACTCAACAATAACAGCCCATACTAGTTTACCAAATATTTTTGCAAAAATCGGATATTAACTATCAAGTATCAATTGAGTACTATCAGTCAACAGCTGATCAGCTAACAACCAATAGCTAACAGCTAAATTTCATCAGTCGTACCAAATAGACTCTTTGACTTATAATTGGGAATTGCGTACTTTTTTTATGGTTCAGAATTGGTGGGGACTAAAAAAATCTCACTCAAAAAAACTAAAGAGTAATATCAATGTGTAAAAGTATAATTGGTATATCATTGTTAACTATAATTCTAAAAATTAAAAAAATACAAGTGTGAAAATCATTATAAAAAATTAATCATTAACGATATCACGTAATTTCTAAAATCAAGTTCCTTAAAACATACTAAAATTTAAACAAAAAATCATTACTATTCAAAATCATAATCCTAATTCAAATAAAAAATTACAACTAACAAATCATCACGTAGAACTAAAGATAAAATTATTGGTGCCATTGTTATCAAGACAAAAAAATGAAGATGCCAAAAAATTAGTATACATATATTAATATTAAAGTCAACAAATACCAATATTAAAGTTCGTATATTAATATTCATATGCATCAAGTAAAACTCAAATAGAGTGCAACCAAACGAGTAATAATATTAAAATAAATTATTATCAATATTAAACAAGTACAAATATTAAAGTAAATTAATATTGAACGAATATCAATATTAAAATAAATACCAATATTAAACTAAAAGAGTACCAATATTAAAATTAACTAGTATCAACATTAAAGTAAATGAATACTAATATTAAAATAAATGAGTACCAATATTAAAGTTAAAGAAATACTAAAGTTTAGGGTAACAATATCCAACTATACATGTAACAATATTCAAGTAAATAGGTATCGGCCAAAACATGAAAGCGGTTGTGCCAGAGATCGAAGGCGTGGCAAAGTTTCCCAATCTGATTCTAACTCGCAGCCCTTCAAAAGATCCAATAGCATTGGGGCAAGTATAATAACTATCCTAAATCTGCGTCGTCGGGTCTGTATCTGGACCTAAGTAGCCCATCCAAATCTGATTTGAGTGATTCGAGCTTTAATGGCTCATCTCCGATCTATCACCCACTCTCTCGGATGACTTTCCTCACTGCCGCTCCCTTCATTGATGTGTCATCCCCGTTGTCAACCCCGACCTGTCCACGTCCCTCTGCCTAACTCTCCCCAGGTCGGATCCTTGCGAAGCGACAACCCCGCTGCTCCTACGCTTTCAATACTTGTACCTCTGACTCTAGCAGGTCTGGAGAAGCAGATGTTCAACCCAGAGTTTCTGGCATCAGTACAGAAGATGGTGAGGGAGGAGGCGAGGAGAACGGGGTGTTCTTCCAAATCGAGGCCATCCGAAACACTGACATTAAACAGATTGGCATGAGTAGAATCGCGTAAGAGGAAGGAGGAAGCCACGAAACATTGGAGAATCATTTTAAAATCTGTTTAATATCAATCATGAATGCATCGACATGGTATAAATCAAAACTGTTGGTAAGATAAAAGGCTTCAATATAGTTATTAAGTAGCTAGAATCTTCGTTATTGCCTTGTATAGAAATTTATCTAGGACAATCGGCTAGAAATCATAGATTTTCATAACACTTTAGTTTTTTGAAGTAGAACAACCAAGCTTGCGTTCTAAAACGAATTGGGCGAGGTTGTAACTGAGTAGACTCTACGAGGATCGAGGGGCATTGGATCTACAATGCAGAGAGAGAAAATCTCGGGACAAAATATATATTTTTTCCAGAAATTCCAATGCTGATAAGGAAAACAATAGTAATTAAAAATACAGTAATTAAATACGTTTAATATTAATTATATCATCAAATATTAATAACTATCAGATTAAAATTTAAAACTAAAATATTCATCTAATGATTAATTAACAATCTCCATCATTGAAATTATATTTTAGATATTCCACGGATTGTTCCTTTTCGGGTTTACACAAATAATAAGTATTTAGCACCTTCTTATTCACTAAGACAAATTTAGCAATTCAGATTTAGATGTCTTTTACAACAAAGTAGTGATAACTATACACGAGCAATTATCGCGGAAATATTTTCAAAATAATTGCCACCACTTAAACATTGTGATTTAGCTTATATAATGTTCCTAACGAAATGCGTCTACTTCAATAATCAACAGACCACTGCAATCCCATTATGTCACGGGTTCAATATATGTAGCTTTTTTCAAAGAATTATCTTCCTGAGATATATATTTAAAATTATAATTTTAAGCAATCTTTTTTATGTATCTTGTACGTTGTTTATTTTCGGCGATTGTCTTTACAAAACGATGTGAATCTTTCTTGATGTCTTAAAACAATGTGAAACTTTCTTAGTATCTTAAGACCTTACTTGCACGGATCTTAGAAATTTGGGTAAATTACATCTGGCCTCCTCGGGTTTGGGGTATTTAACGCTCGCCCCCTGCTTTTTTAAAACCGATTAAAAAACCCCTCCTGTATGGAGAAATTATACGAATCAGCCCCTCATGCCAGAATCGGAGATTTTCTCTGGCGAGGAAGCACGAGAAATGACTATACTACCCTTATACTAAAAAACAAAACAAAAACTAAAAAAAAAACCCTCTCTCTCCTCCTTCCTCCCTCCTCCCTTCCCTCCTCCTCTTCCTTCTCCTTCTCTTCCTCCTCCTTAACTGAGCTTGTGATCGGAGACACAACTTATAAATATATAACTCAATTTTACAAACCTAGCAAATAACAGAAGAAAAAATCTCCACCAACAACAACCAAACCAATTAAACCAATTTTACCCTTATGGCACCACACTGTCGCTGCAAAAACCAAGCAAAAGTAAGGCCTCAAAACACCATCATCTTAGACAAATCATCAAACACCTACAAGGCACTCCAAATTTGGAGAAGATATCAGTAATTTCTGTAGAGAAGAACCAACCAATCAACCCACCATGAGCAACAGACGCTGGAGCTCGTCTATGTAAGCCAATAACCTTTAATTTTTGGTGAACAGTATGTAACTTACAAGAATGAAGAACCCTTACAAGAGAGGCAAGGTCCACCCTTCCCCACCTTCCGACCAGTTCCTGTCCCTCCTCCCGACAGCCATCCTCGCCCTCGTCGCCTCCTTCTCCCTTGACGACTGCCACGTCCTCGCTTACCTCATCTTTGCTCCTCGTCGCGATAAGCCCGCTAGAGCAGGACATGATCGGGGTGGTGACCACGTGCCGTGCTTCGTGGCGACGGAGAGGAAGAAGGGGCAGAAGAGGAGAGGCAAGAAGTCGGTGGTGGCCGCCGAAGGTAAGAGGTCGGTGGTTGCCGGAGAGGTTTGTGATAAGAATAAAGAAGTCTCCGGTGAGGTGGTGGTGGCGCCGATGGGTTGATCGAACTTATTAATTAAAGATGATCGAACTTCTTAATTAACTTGAATTTGATTCGGAATCGATTGGAATTAGGTTCTTGATCTTGAAATTGGGTGTACGTGTTTCGTCGAATTTTGGATCTTTGAGGTTAGGAACGTGAGGTTAGGGACGTCGAGGTCCATTAGCGAATCAAAGATGGTCTATTGATTTAGGATCCTTAATTTCTTTGGATTATTGGTGACTCTGTGGATTTGTTATGTTAATTTCTGGATTTGATTCTCGGTAATTATGGTGAGATCTAAAAATTAAAGAAGGTTTGATGAATTCCATGGTTATGTAGAGAGGAGGAGGGGGATGAAGAGGAGAGAGGAGGGAAGAGGAGAGATGTTTTTTAATTTTTTTTTGTTTTTTAGTATAAGAGTATAATAGTCATTTTCCGTGCCTCCTCGCCGGAGAAAATCTCCGATTCCGGCATGAGGGGCTGATTCGTACAATTTCTCCATACAGGAGGGGTTTTTTAATCAGTTTTAGAAAAACAGGGAGGCGAGCGTTAAATACCCCAAACCTGAGGGGGCCAGATGTAATTTACCCTAGAAATTTTTTAAAAGATTACCTATCTTGTAATTTTTCAATACCCGAAACAATAGAAAGAGCCCCGATGAAATGGTGCTTTTAAATTGGTTTTTGAGGCTTATCCGTCAAGGTAAGTGAGCGACTTACAACCAATAGGAGAGCGTGACCATATTGCAACAAAGAGTTTCTTCATTCACCACAATGTCCTTAATTTGCTTCCAATCAATATTTTAAGCCTTGCTCCGAATAGGAGTCTATATGGTGGCATGACTAGTGGATCGCTGACCGAGACCAATTTTAGGTCAATTTTAGCTGAAACTTGAACAACGATTCAACCGTTTTAAAATCTAATCGAATCATCCGATTAAACATTTTTATGTGACTCTGTTCACATAGATTAAAAAATTAATATTTATTTATTTTTATCTAATCTAGTTTATAAACAACATCTATGCTTGCACACTTGACCATGTACATCAAATTTGGATTGTAATAAATTTTTCCATTTAATAATTATCAATAAATATGTTAACTTAGTCAATCAAATTTGACCAATATATCAATCATAATACCTATATCAACATTTTTATGAACTTGTAGAGTTGTTAACTCAATATTCGAATATTGTTTTTTGATGAATTGGATACCAAATTTACTAAATATTTTAACTTATTTGGAATTTTATTATTTTTACGGAAAATATACTTAATTTCACCTTATTTAATAATTATTGATAAAAGAAAATCCAGGTTCGACTTATAATCCAATTGAGTGAACTAAAAAAAATTGAAGATTCTCGAGTCGCATCTCGATTTGGTTCTAAAAATATTACTTTCAATGGTTATCATCGTTCTTCTTGTGCTAGAGTCGATAGCAAACATGCAACTAAAGCTTTTCATCTAGTGTGACCTTTTTGACTATTTCCAACCATTGCAACACACATTTCGAGTATATGAACTTCATACAAATCACAGTTTAAGACGCCTTTGACCACCTAGATGGATCCACCTTTTAAATTGATGAAAACGGTGAACAATTTATTCAAGGGCAAATTATCCCCTAGTCCCTAGTCTTAATTACAATATCCTCTGGGGTCCTTGTTTTTTGAAAAATTATTTAGCCATCCTGTATTTTAAAAAAATATTAGTCTCGGGTCCTTGGTTGACTTTAACACCCGTTTTTTCATTTGTCATGTGAAATAACTATTTTACCCTTCACAAAATGATAAATTTCATCTTATTTTTGTCTTTTTGTGAAGGATAAAATAGTCATTTCACATGAAAAAAACAAAAAAACGAGTGCTAAAGTCAACGAGGGACTCAAGACCAATATTTTTTCAAAATACAAGGACGGCTAAATCATTTATGAGAAAAGAGGGACCCAATAAGAGAATTCGATTAAGATTAGGACTAAGAGGTAATTTGCTCTTTATTCAATCAAAAACATCACAATACAGAGCAATGTGCTTTTGTCATTAGATCCAACATAATTATTTTTCTAGAATGACTGGCCATACTGCTCGAGCCGATCAACTGATACATAAATAGTTTAAAAGAGAGCACGAGGAAAATTATTCATCTCATCGAACCAAAAGATTTCTTGAGATAAAACTTGTAGGTTTCCTAATGCAACTGACTTCCATAATCTAATTAGCAAAAGAGATGGACAAAGAAATATTCAGAATCTTCTCATTTAAGTAATTTTTTATTCAATGAAATGACAATTTTTTTCCTACTCTCTATTAAATTGTTGATGCACCAGGTGATTAGCTTTAGCAACATGGCTAGTCATTCAAAGAAAAATAAATAAAGACTATACTGGACCTAGTGTCAAAAAGCATAATACTTTGTGTGATTATATATTGATGAGATGAATTGTTCATTAATAATTTAAGAGGTGAATCCATTTCAATGGCAAAAACGCATCATTGCAGACTATGAGTTGGACAAGGTCTCATATACTCATAATATGTCTTACAATTGTTATAAATAATCATATAGTTCTTACGCTTAAAGTGTTTGTTAGTCACATGTGTGCGCTCAGCTCTCGAAAGCAGATAAAACATGTATCATTTACACTAGAACCTTTAGCATTATTAAGCTTGAAAAATTTATTCATAAAAATTTAATTAAAGAATGCACCCACTGCGTATTAGCTTCTTTTCTACCGACTTCTGATTGAAAACATTAAATTGAAGACACATACTATCAAATGAATCGTGAAACCACAATTTGAGCAAAATTAGAAGCAGCCAAAATAAAGTATAAATTAACTAAACAATAACGAATCCATGTATAACATATTATAAATTTTTGGCAAAAAAACTAACAGGTATATTATATATTAATGTCTATGCACGTAATACCCTTGATTCATGCTCACACAAGACTCTAAGTATTAATAATTCTCATCCTCTCACAAGATCAATAACATATTATCTGTTTATAGATCCAATGTAATGATGGATCAAACACTAGTATAAAACCATACACAATATATGTAAGACGAGAATCGACTTTCTTAGGGATAGAATTGTTTGACCAATCGACAACAACCACGAATATCCTCTATTGTTGCACCTCCTTGGTGCTAGCCAAATAGTCTGTTCCTTTCCTCGAAGAAGAAGAAACTAAATTAGGTTTAGGTTTTGAACAGCTAACTCAATTGCTATCCATCCTTTATATATAGGTCTGAGCCGATATAACCTTAAGTCAAATTACTAAACACTACCAACAATTTTTTTACTAGTGTTCTAATATTTATTATGGTTCTCACATCACTAATTTGCAAAAAATGAGACAAACTCCTTTGTATTTAAATTCAGCTCTTGATCAACTAATGCATGGTGTGTAAACATATAGACTAATAAAATTAATACCCAATAAGCTAAACTTAATATTCACCAAAAAATTCAGCTTTTGATCCGGAAATTTTTTTATTGTTCACATCACGTACGAATGATAAACTACGCTAATAAAATTAACAATATGTCATGATTCACGGAATAATAGCTTAAGTAAATGAGTTTAACGAATGTTAGTTACTTAGTTCTTACTCACATGAAGCTTTCGTCACCTCCCCGTAGAACTTAGAACCATAAAATAATTGTATGTTAAAGTACAAAACTAAGTGATACCAAATTGAACTTTTACCTAAATCTTTCCCCTCACTGGCCATTGACATAAAGAAGTGGTATTATTTTTTTTATATTTTCGGAAAAAAAAAGAGGTAGAGAGAGAAAGAGTGATAAAATTACAATAATTCCAACACATAACCGAAGATTCCTCTTCCTTCATCGGAGATAATAACCAAGAAAAAGAGTTTAACCCAAAAAAAAAAAAAAACCAAGAAAAAGAGAGGAAAGAAGAGATACGGGATCATCGCGCTCTTTCCCTCCCCGGACCTTGTGGAATATTCCCCGATCTCAATTAGGGTTTCGCCTAAGGGCTAAATCATCGAATTCCGCGATGCGAGGAGGGTTATAATTGTAATTTCACACCTCTGATCTCGGGGAGTTAGGGCTTAGGTCGGGAGGGGGAATGGATTTGGACGCGTCGATGTCGACGGACGCCGATCAAGGTCCCGTCGCGCAGAGCTTGGAGTCCGCGACGGCCTCCTCGTCGACGGTGCTGGATAGAGAGCAGCAGGTGGCGCCGGAGACGGCGAGTTTGGGCAGTGGTGGTGGTTCGCCCGGTCCAGCTCAGCAGCAGCAGCAGCAGAGCTCCGTGGTGGGGCCGAAGTGTGCGCCTACTTATTCGGTTGTGAACGAGGTAATAGAGAAGAAGGAGGACGGGTCGGGGCCGAGGTGCGGGCACACGTTGACTGCGGTGGCTGCCGTTGGGGAGGAAGGTACCCCTGGGTATATTGGCCCGAGGTTGATCTTGTTTGGTGGCGCCACTGCGCTCGAGGGGAACTCCGCTGCGACGGGGACCCCTACTTCTGCCGGGAACGCTGGCATCAGTATGTTTTTCGTTTCCTCCCATATTTTTTAGTCGGTTGGAGCTCGTAGCTAGCAAAAAAGTTTGGATGTTGTTGGCTGCTAGATAATTTAGTGTTTTCTTTCCGAAAGGTTATAGTCTACGGGTTTGGAGTAGTGAAATTCTGCTAATTGTTTTTGGAGGGCGGACTTGCTTCTTTTTCATGTTTTTGTTTGAAGCTCTGTACTGGTTGAGTGAGGAGCCTAGTTCAAGGTTTTGCAGCTATTTCCCTGTGGATTGAGATTATGCTAGACCTAGGATTCTTTTGAGAGTTCTAAACTTGTAATGATTATTTCTTGGTTTCCCTAGTTAAGTATTGGTGCTTTTGACTGTGTGGAAGTTTAAGTCGGAGTTATGTTTTCACTATGTTATAACTTTGGTTTCACACTTTTCTGTGGCGGGATTTCTCTACGTGGCAATGGTGACTTCTAGAATGTTTCTCTACTTGGTATAATTTGGAAGAAGTTATTTCTTGTCTTTGCAATTATTTGACCAAGGATATGAGATTCGTCACGTGCCTATCTGGATTTTGAATTATATTGTTTTAGCTTTTGTCTATTTATTGTGTTTATCATTTGCTCAAATTGCAGGACTAGCAGGTGCTACTGCCGACGTTCATTGTTATGATGTCTTAACAAATAAATGGTCCAGGTGAGTCTTGGAGCTATGGTCCTTTGATTTTATGCTTACTGCTCTTGTGAAGCACTTAAAATAGTTATATTTAATCTTCTTTTCTTGATGCATTTGTAGAGCTAATACTGATGTTGCCATACAGGATTAACCCCATTGGAGAACCACCTACACCTAGAGCTGCTCACGTTGCTTGTGCTGTAGGTACCATGGTTGTTATCCAGGTTAGCATGGAGCTTTATCACAGAAGTTGATGTCATTTCAGATTCTTGTTTACTAATAATATTTTCCTTCTTAATAAGTAAATTTTTTCTTCTCTATACAGGGTGGAATAGGTCCTGCTGGTTTATCTGCTGAGGACCTTCATGTTCTTGATCTAACACAGCAGCGGCCACGATGGCATAGGTTAGATTATTAAATGATCACCGTGCTCATTTTATTCATTTGTGCCATATCACTGTTGCGCATTTACTCATTTCAATATATTTTCCAGAGTTGTGGTTCAGGGCCCTGGACCTGGGCCACGCTATGGGCATGTAATGGCCTTGGTGGGCCAGAGGTATTTAATGGCAATTGGGGGCAACAATGGTAAGTATGCTGAACTTGAATCTTTCATTTGAGTTGATTTTGTGTCAGGATTCTAAATACTCTTGTTGGTATTGAGATGGTCCTTAATACTTTTTTTCGTTTTTACACGTTTTCAGGAAAGCGGCCTTTGTCTGATGTATGGGCCCTAGACACCGCTGCCAAACCCTACGAATGGCGTAAATTAGAGCCTGAAGGGGAAGGCCCACCTCCATGCATGTAACTCTCTCACTCCATTTGTAGTATTAAGAAAAGGGCCTTCATCACATCGAGTAGTATATTGTTCCTGCTTCTGAAAAACTCCTAAGCAACAATAGATACACTCTTTTCTGCTGTGAATCATGCTCTTCCATGACCGAATTGTTTCTTTGCCAGACTAGTAATCTCTTATTCGCACTTCTCGGTATTCTGAAAGACCCTAGTAATCATCTCACAACTGTGGTGTAGCAAATGCCATCCTTATTTTTGGGACTTCTCCCCTGGAGCCCTGGATATACCATGAGATTTTATTTAATGATATTTATTGCTTTTATGAAATAATTCATTTGTATATTTCTTCTTGTAACATCTTTGATCTGATTCTTATCACCTTTCATGATTCATGCAATCATATAGGATCAGAATTTAACAACACTTTCTTGTTTGCTGTCAGCTGGACACTTGTATATGAAATAGCTGTTTTCTTCTGCTGTAATATTTCATACTTCTTTGTTGGCTAGGTACGCCACTGCTAGTGCACGCTCTGATGGTCTTCTCTTGCTTTGTGGTGGGAGGGATGCAAACAGTGTGGTAACAACTGCTTCTTTTTATCTCTTAAAAAATCCATCTATTTAATGATTGTTTTCGTGGAATTATCAAAAGAATAACTATTATATAAATAATTCTCAACCTACCTTTCTTTGTTTATTATATTGGAGTTGCATGTATAATGTTCGATTTTAAAGGGTTTTGTGCTGGCATTAGCTTGTTATTCTAGGTTGGGTATATGGTATTTTAATTTCATCATGAATTTATCCTGTGACAGATAGTTATCAAAAGTTGTAAAATATACAAACTGCTATTTGTTCGCAGCAGTATCCAGAGCATCTTAAGTATGTCATGCAGTATATATGATTTTATACTTTATACGAATAGCATATCGCAGTTCTCTTCATTTTTGTTGGAACTCATGATTGTGAAGTGGGATACAAAAATAATGTGGTTAAGATGCAAGCTACTGTCCAGGACTTGCTACTTGTTTGCAACTGTATGCCTTAAACTTTTGGGTTGCTTGATGTCCTCTTTTGGATTAGATTAATTCACTAATTATTTTTAGGAATTCTGGGATTAATGCGATTTTGTAGGTGCTTCTTTTGATTCAAGCGTTTGCTGATCTTTTTTCAATTGATTCAGCCACTTGCAAGTGCTTATGGACTTGCAAAACATAGGGATGGTCGCTGGGAATGGGCAATTGCTCCTGGTGTTTCTCCGTCCCCAAGATATCAACATGCTGCTGTGGGTATTGTTTTCATTCCTTCAATTAGTTCTTAAATCATTGCTGAGTACTGAGCTTAGTTTCTTATCTTGTGTTGTTAGGTATTTGTCAATGCAAGACTCCATGTATCGGGGGGAGCACTTGGTGGTGGACGTATGGTGGAAGATTCGTCTAGTGTTGCAGGTACTTCATGCAGGGGATGCATAATTCTATGGGGCAGTTTTCTGATTGTTTTTAGCCAATAATGATAACTTTTTTGCAACCTTAGCAATTAGGAAAAATCTTAATTTTCATTCTATTGGAGGTGGCTGCTTTGTTTCTGTATGAGGAGTGGTTGCTGTTATAAATAAGATAAGATGTAAGAAAATTCATTGAATTTCTCTGATGGTTTCTGCTGTTTTTTTTTTCTGTGGGTGAGAGTGATTTGAAGATCAGGTATGTTCTCACCCATTATTCTCAGTTCTTTATGGTCTTTTGTGAGTTTTTTCTTGTTTTCTCTCAGGTTGGGGTAGGTGGTTTGTTTGGTGGAGGTTGACTTGTAATTAGTAATTTTGTTAGTTATTTGGATGGAGATGAACAAATTCTAACAATTTTCATGCTGCTCTGCCATTAGTGTTGGATACCGCAGCAGGAGTTTGGTGTGATACTAAGTCTGTTGTAACTACTCCAAGGACTGGCAGATACAGTGCTGATGCTGCTGGTGGGGATGCTGCAGTGGAGTTGACTAGGCGTTGCAGGCATGCTGCTGCTGCAGTAGGAGATCTGATATTTATTTATGGTGGTTTACGTGGTGGTGAGTCATGTAGCTGCGAACTTTATGTTTTGTTTAAAATTTAAAGCGGTTAATATGTATGAGGATTTGCATTTTGCATATACATGTTTATCAGTGGATGTGATGGATGGAAGGGTGATGGGGAATATAACGAGGGATGTTTTGTTCTGATTGAATTGAAAGGACGTGCATGCTTGCAGTATTAAATGTGGCAGTATTTTACACTAGACAAGATGGATGCAATGTGAATCACACACTATCTTATGAGTGTATAACCTGGGCCTACTTTAATCTTTTCCTCCTCAATGTTATAATAGTTTCATGATTGGACACCTTTGATTTCCATTACAGATTGTTAGGCACGGCTGTACGTATCAATGATCTTTGTAGATGAGTATGTTTAAAGATGGAGGATAAACTGAAAGTTCCTTTTGTAATAATTAGGACATTTCTCATTGTCATGATCCTGTTACTTGTTATTTCTGTAGGAGTGTTGCTCGATGATTTACTGGTTGCTGAAGATCTCGCGGCCGCTGAAACAACAAGTGCTGCATCTCATGCAGCAGCTGCAGCTGCATCGTCAAATGTTCAAGCAGGACGGATTCCAAATAGATATGGATTTGTTGATGACAGAACTAGGCAAAATTTGCCTGATGCAGTACCGGATGGATCAGTTGTGCTAGGTAATCCGGTTGCCCCTCCTGTGAATGGAGACATGTACACAGATATAAGCACCGAGAATGCTTTGCTCTCAGGACGGTGAGTTGCTTTTTTGTGTTCTTTTTGTTGGATCTAGGTTTAGAATATCTTAGTAAGTTACGTATTTCATGTCACATTTCTGTGTAGGAGAGTGACCAAAGGCGTTGAGTATTTGGTTGAAGCATCTGCAGCTGAAGCTGAAGCAATCAGTGCCACGATGCGTGCTGCTAAGGCTCGGCAAAATGGGGAAGTTGAACTTCCTGATCGTGAGCGTAGCGCAGAGGCAACTCCTAGTGGTAAACAGATGTCTACCATGATCAAACCTGATCCTGGTACACCTAATAGCAATGCTCCACCTGGTGTTCGGTTACATCACAGAGCTGTCAGTATCTTGTCACCTATTTGAACTCTGGTTGGAGTGTCGGCATGAGTATTTGCTCCCGGCCTACATTTGATATCTTTTGTTTTATCAGGTTGTTGTGGCAGCTGAAACTGGTGGAGCTTTAGGTGGCATGGTGAGACAACTTTCTATTGATCAGTTTGAAAATGAGGGAAGGCGGGTCGGGTATGGAACACCGGAGAGTGCAAATGCAGCTAGGAAGTTATTAGATCGGCAGATGTCCATAAACAGTGTGCCCAAAAAGGTATTAATAAAATTCTGGCTTTAACTTCAAAACAGAAGCTTTATACGATACCATCTAGCTAGTTTCTTAATTTGTTTAATGACTTTGCATCAATGCAACATGTCCATATATGCATGTACATTTATTTTTATTTAGCAATATGAAAATACCTACATTTTTGTATATACAATTCTTGTTGGTTAAGACTATTGACTGAATTGCTACATTACAGCTTGCATCAATCCAGCCGTGTAGTTGGATGTATCTACATAATTGAATTACTACGTATTTTGTAATTCACTTGATTCAGAATCAGAGGAAAATAATTCAGTATGAATCATATACTGAGAAGGGTCCAATTACTCGTTCTTGTTTGTAGGAACTATTGTTCATGCAATTTAATTGAATTGAGTTGAAGTACTGTGGTTTTCCACAACAGAGTTCCCTAACCAGAGTTGAAGCATTTTGGGCAATCTGTTACCAGTATAGCAAATTTTTTTTTTTGGAAGCACATGAAAAGGAAACTCTATTGTTGTCTGCCTGAAAATCTTTTTTCAGAAATATGGTAATGTGTACCAGAGCACATAACACAACATGGAACCCTAGCACGTATGCAAAAGATGTTTCTATCTTGATTTAGACATTAGCATTTTTTTAATGATATTTTGTTGGATCTCCTAACTAATGTCCTGTCTATTTCAAGTCTGTTTTATATGCCCTGTATCGACTAGGTCTTTCTTAACTAAAGCTTGAGGTTAAGCAGGATTCCGCTATGCTTAGGTGTTTGACCTGGTCAGCATATTTGAATTGTGTGCTTTGCATGATCTTCGTTAACATTACATTATCCAAGAAATATTTTTCTGTGGAGTTGTCTTGAGATTGAATTGTAACAGGACTCATTATATTATATCAGGTCATAGCAGCTCTGTTGAAGCCTCGTGGATGGAAGCCCCCAGTTCGACGACAATTTTTCTTGGACTGCAATGAACTAGCAGATCTTTGTGACAGCGCTGAAAGAATTTTTTCAAGTGAACCGAGTGTATTGCAACTTAGAGCTCCTATTAAGATTTTTGGTGATTTACACGGGCAGTTTGGGGATCTCATGCGCCTTTTTGACGAGTATGGAGCACCTTCTACAGCTGGTGACATTGCGTAAGTCTCACTTAATATTGTGTAGTTCATGTGATCAGCATGCGACAATGGTCTGCCATACTTGGTAGACCAGCTGTACTTTATTGAGAAACAAAAATAAAATTTCTGTGGGACTCATTAGGTGTGGTATAAGTTATCATTCCAAACACACTATTGAATTTTATGTATTTTTCCTTTCTAGGTCTGTTTATGAATGTACGTAGGTCTGTCTTTGCATTCCTGCGCTGAAAATACATAAATATATCACTTGGGCATCATCGGCATTTAGGTTCTGACTGATGCATATCTGTGATCTGCTGCAGATATATAGATTACCTTTTTTTGGGAGATTATGTTGATCGGGGACAGCACAGTTTGGAGACTATCACTCTCCTCCTTGCATTGAAGGTATTTGCATATTCACATCAATGTACTTTTATACATTATGTGCGGATTGAGAGGTTCTGGAAAGAGCAATTTTGAGGTTGAGATAATTACAAGTAGGGTTTTCTATTGCATATGTTCTTGGGAGGTGAAATTCGGTTGGCAAATGTCTTCCATGGCTACATTCTTCTCTCTTACAGTGGAGCCAGGAAATTAATTTGCTTGAGGCTGTGCAAAAGGGAGTAGATTTAAATAATTGATTTTTGCCTCTTCTTTTTCCCCATCTCTCCATTCGGTCTTAACTTTTGAGTTTCTATTCCCAAGTAGAGTTACTATTACCAGTAGGCAGTGTGTTAAAAAAAAGTTATCCTTGAAACTTGTGTATGACTAATTATCTAATTCTTGAATTGTGCAGGTTGAACACCCCCAAAATGTACATCTAATTCGTGGAAACCATGAAGCAGCCGATATTAATGCACTTTTTGGTTTTCGAATAGAGTGCATCGAGCGAATGGTATCTCATCACACATTTATCTTCGGTTTCCAGCATTTTCTTGCTAAGCTTTGTTTTAAGCTCAATAGGTGATTAACAGGGCGAACGAGATGGAATTTGGGTTTGGCATCGGATCAATCGGTTATTCAATTGGCTTCCATTGGCAGCATTAATAGAAAAGAAGATAATCTGTATGCATGGTGGTATTGGTCGTTCAATCAATCACTTGGAGCAGATAGAGAATATTCCACGTCCAATTACTATGGAAGCAGGCTCTATTGTTCTTATGGATCTGCTATGGTTAGTCAGCTTATGTTATACTCGGTTTTATTGATTTATGCCAGCTCAAACTGACACTTTTCTTTTGCTCTTGCTAAGGTCTGATCCTACTGAGAATGACAGTGTGGAAGGATTGCGGCCGAATGCCAGAGGCCCCGGTCTCGTAACTTTTGGGGTATGTGCGATTTCACTTTTTATGCCCTACATTGATGATGGTTTCACCAAGCTTGTCTGATGCAGTTGTATGATGAAGAAAGTTGTATGATTTTGAACAACAAATGGTTCTCACTTTCAGTTGCATAGAATAACTGGAAGTCTGGAACGTTTTTCGTAGAGGCTATCTGCGTCTATTTAAAGTTATTCTCCAAGCTAGGCGTCCTATTTTTGTTTGAATGGTTATTTTATTTATATATTTTCTCGCGGGGTTGTTTATCCTGAATTTTTATGTTTTCACGGAATTCTTTCTCTGCCTAGTAAGAGAAATTACAGATTGGTATGATTTTATTCTTCTGCAAAACCGTTAGCTCCCCTTAAGAGAAGCTAGAATCCTCAGATTACCAGGGACCGTGGGGCAATCTTGTGCTTGTCAAATTCACGAGCAGATTTGATATCATTGGCCTTGTGTATTAGCTAAGAATTGTTGTGCCATCAATGTGATTTCCTGGCTATTTCCTGGTTTTTCTGATTGGGGCCTTACCGTCTTATGCAATGCGTACAATTCCTTCTTCAGCCTGATCGAGTGATGGAATTCTGCAACAACAATGATCTTCAGTTGATTGTACGTGCCCATGAATGTGTAATGGACGGTTTTGAGCGTTTTGCTCAGGGTCATCTTATTACTCTTTTCTCAGCCACCAATTATTGCGGTACGTGTTACCCTGTGCATCTTACTTCTGTCCTTATTTGGGAGTACTAGATCGTTGAGGTTGTGTTCTTGTTTTTCTGCAGGTACAGCGAACAACGCTGGGGCAATATTAGTATTAGGAAGAGATCTTGTGGTGGTGCCGAAGCTCATTCATCCACTGCCACCGGCTATGTCATCCCCAGAAACTTCACCCGAACGCCATATTGAGGATACATGGATGCAGGTGCCTTCACGTTGAAACTTACATTCCTACCGGCTTGTCATATTTTTCCTTCTGCAATTGTTTTTTTTTTTTTTTGACTTTTTGGACACTGGCAGGAGTTGAATGCTAATAGACCTCCCACACCAACTAGAGGTCGTCCTCAAGTGACAAACGAACGGGGCTCCCTTGCTTGGATATAGAACAAGCTTCAGCTTTTCTTCAGTACACGCAATTGGTCCTGCTACCTTCTTGGTTTGATATCTGTATAGAGAAACATGCCATACCAAGGGATCTCAAAGAAACAAAATCCTTGTGCTTGACGGAACTTGAGCACCCCCTTGAATTGTTCAGTTTCACGGTGCTATACACGATCCTTTAAGACGACGAAGATGAGAGTTCGAAAACCACATTGCAGATGGTGGTGTCTTCGCCTTTTTTGTGCTAAGTTGCCATTCAGGGCGCTCGCGCTCTTTGTAAATTTGATCCACAAGCAGGTAGAAATCATCAAGCTGTCCATTCCAGTGAGTGGTGATGCTCGGGTTTTTTTTTTGCCTTTTGTTTAGCTTCATATATATTTTTTCCTTGGGGTATATTTTTTTCCTTGTTTTTGCTCTTTAGAGAGCTTTGTGGTGGTCATCTTTGTATGTTGTTTAGTTATGAGAAATACCATTATTGTGGGGGGTCATGTGTATCATACGAGGTGTTTGTCTCTGTGTAAGTGTCGTTTCCTCGCCCAATCCATGTACATGTTATAATTTGTGTGAGAATACCAAACGTTCTGGCCAATTGGGAAAAGGGAAATGGAGAAATTAGCAAGTTTGGGCTGCATTTTTCCCCCCCGGAAACTAGTTGTATTCGGACATTCATTCGTGAACGCAGTTTTGCATACTGAGTAGAGTTTTTTTTAAATCATATCTATTTCAAAAGGTACTTAATTTATAGTTAACCACAGTCGTTAAATGCGAGAAAAAAATTATTTGCGGGTTAATAAGTAGGTTGAAGTCCTCAATCAACCTTTCATCATGATTAAGAGTTGTGTAAGTGCTCGATAATTGTCGAGGCTACTATCCTTCCGCGGATAGTGAATTTGAAGGTTGTTTTGAGCAATGATCAAGTGTTGTTTGTTTTCGTAGACGCTGATTAAGTCTTTTTGGTTTATATAATCACTCAGATATTTGGACACAAGTTTAACACTAACGTATTTTTTAGAATCTTAATCTGTTCTCACTTTGGTTTATACTAGTTTTGTTTCAGTTGAACACCTAATGTTCTCTCTCTAATTCTTTTCATTTTGTTCATCTCTAAAAGAAGTCTTAAGCTGTTTTTGTGAAAGTAGCATATACACGTCAATTAATAAATGAATTTTTCAATGACAATGTCATCGAACCTGTAATTCTCAGGGAAACCAGGATGGACGCACACCAGTGTCATATGACCAGGTGGAACAGACAGCATTCATTTTAAGCACTTGAAACAAGTATGTAAGCAAATTATTAGATTTTAGTAAAGAACCAGAACCATTTCCTAACTTAAGAGGACTCTGAATTTTCGTTAACCAACTTGAAATCTTCTATTCTTCTAATGGGCTGCTTGGTTTATCTTATCTTATTCTCTCTTAACAGGGGAAATGTGATCATCAGTATGAACAATCTGATGAGTACCAGCGAGAGCTAATATTGAAGGTGCGAGAAATTTTGACAGACCATGAATCGCGGAGGAGGAAAATGTCGATTGAGAGTATGCTGCCAGCTTAATCATTACGATTTTCTCTTGTTTCTTGAAGTTTCAACCTTATCCTCACCTCTTACCTCAATGCAGATATCAGAAGAGGAAGTTCGTTTAAAGAAAGACGAAGATGAACAAAAGGAAATGTGGAAAAGAAAAAGGGAACATGAGGGTTTATTTCTGAAAGAATCATATGTTGTTGTCTGATCTTGGTAATGAAGTTAAGAGTTGAGAAAAGGTTGTTGTGTTCTGTCTCAGTCGAGACTTTATGGTAGAACCTCTTTTAGGTAGAGTTCCATTAGTTTATACTCAAACTGATCTCCTTCGGCACATGTGTTGCAATTTCCTTCCGAAAGAATCTTATGTTATTGTCTGGTCTAGTTAGAAATCAGCTAGTGTTGAGATGAGAAAAGGGTTTTGGTTTCTGTCTCAGTCGAGACTTTACGGTGGGACGTGTTTTATCTGTCTTGCGACCTATCGGCCTATACAACAACTTGCTTAGTGACAAATTATACATTGATTTCTAAATGCTGTGAGCTTGCTTATGTACACATGCTTAGCTACATCATCGACTACCAATTTGTTGGTTTCCATATTCAGGAACATCGAGATTAAGACAGAGGATCCGAACAAATCCTATGTTCAAAGACCCGTTAAATTGGATTTAACAGCTAATCGAATTGTAACAAGGTCACAATCGAGAAATAATATGCACCTAATTGACTATTTACATTTGTCTCTGAAGCTTTACTGTACAGCGACTATCCTCCGTAATTTCTATGATAAAACTACACTAAGATTAATCCTTAAAAACATCGAAGAGGATGCAACTCAAGGATGGTGAGAGCTCATAACTGGCTAATCCGTACGGATATGCACACTCTTTTGGAAAACCTAATGCTGAACCAAATAAATTAATAATCAATTTTATTTTATTATTTGTTCGGAATTTGATATTAAGTTTGACAGGGACTTCTGAAAAAGTCAGGTGTTCAGTTGGTACCCAAAATGAAAATTGGCGTTACTATATAGCTCCAAAAAAGAGCTTCAAGCTTTTCTTGAGTTATCAATTGTCGGATATTTGTATTTTAGCATTCAAGATTATGTGGATACCTCTATGGTTCTATAGTCATTTAAAGGAATACAAAATTACATATTTTTTTAAAAAATAATTATTTTGTATTTCACTGAACGACACTAAACTAGGGATGAAGTATGTAATTTTTTATTATCAATTTAATACTAAATTTCGTTAGTATTGAGTTCATAAATAGTATGATCTTTGAAACTGACAAAAAAATTTGCTAAAAAATGACCGAGTTGATATTAAATTTTTACCTGTTATGATATGGGGAGGTTGCCGATTAAATTCTCATTCTCATTACTCACTCTTTTTTCCAAAGAAGGTAAATTTCTACACATTGACATTACACTTAACAAGATTTGAATTCTGAATTTTCTTTAACTTACAAATGGCTACTGCCGCTAGACTATATGCTATTTGGGGCACACTTTTTTATTGATAAAATTTCTTGTTAATTGTATATATTATAATCTGAGTTGAACATAAACTAGTCGGAATAACTTCTTTAACTAAGATAAGAGCCGGTCGTATGATGCCTTCTTCGTGTTCATCATCCTAAGCGTTGCTAGCGAATATGTCCCCTTACAGGTTTTGTTAGGACCTAATTTTGTGTTCCCAACCAAGTGCTGTACCAAATGGAAAACAATTTGACGTTATAAGGAAAACGATTGCCACAATTAGTAATTAGCATATCAGTGGACATTTTCTTTCCACGTAAAGTACACTGCACTTGATAAAGGTGAAAAAAAAAACAAGCTATTGGATCGAAAAAAGAGAGTGCGATAGCATTATTTAAAATAAATCAATATCAAAGATCTCACCCGTAACTCAAACTTGAATTAGTTAGTAATGTGTTATCGAATATCATGTGGTATAAAAAGTGAAATCGAAAATATAAAGAAAAAGGCGGTGGCAATATTCTCCTTTCACAAGCCTTTGCCTTAATTGAGTCCGACATGAACAAATGGACTCTTACACCATCAGTCTTTATTAATATTCACTGTCCCAAAGAAGATTTCCCTGCTCGAAAGTGATAGGATGTTCATTTTTTTGATCATGTAGTATCCGATAGAACTACAAAATAAAAGTCGAGTATTATTATAGTAGAAAAAAGTGCTATTTATTCATAATGTCGGTTTAATTTACCAGATTTGGACTCAGAGATGAGATAAGAAATTCAAATCGTATATTACTAGTACAAATTATCATTGTCGATAGGATGTTCATTCAGTGGCACGGAAATAAAGAAAGGAACATACAAGAAAAGGGCAGGGAAAAAGCCAGCATATTTCCTGGAAGAATCCTCCATTCCTTCCTCCACCTTCTATAGAGCAAAACCAACGAGTAAGGATGCACCAGGTGGCTAGACGGGTAAGGCGACACGCATGCATGCTCATGAATTAGGGTTTTTACGTTTCGTCGTGGTCCAACATATACGAGCTTTTTAATCTACTTACCAAAAAAATATATACGAGCTTTTTCAAGAAGAATCGCTGAGACCCAATTATAAAGAGTGGGAAAGGAGTGGACTGTGGCTAATAGTGGGGTTTCTGCCTTTTTCGATAATGGAGAAGAGCCACCATTCCCACTTGGTTTGGTGGCCAGCCTAGCAGAATCTTGGGTAATATTCTTAGCCAAACTAGGGTTGTCTCTTCCTCATTTTCATCGGAATATGGAAGCACTGGTTAGTGGTTTGTGGATAATACAGTCCTAATGGGCTAGAGACATACCCGATTACTTGATATTATATCTATATAGTATTATGTCGACTAATTTAATTTAAATCAAGTAAGATTGTTGGATAGTGATAAAAAATTAACAAAAATTTAATAATGTTATCAATTACTAGAACGACATTTTCAATAGTTTGATCCAAGTACTAGTCATTAGGCCTTATTGAAGTATTAAATGTTTAATCACTTACTTGCATAATGTCGGTTAGTTGCTTCTATTTCATTACTGTTTTAGAAATCTTACGAAATTTTTTTTCTTCAATAGTTGGATAAAAAAATGACCCCATAATAAATTATAAAAATCCAAAAAAATAAATTCTATGATAAGAATGGTTGGACTGATCCACGAACAAAAAATTATTGCTTTTCATTACTGTTTTAGAAAATCTTACGTGATTTTTTTCTTAAATAGTTGGATAAAAAAATGATCCCAAATAAATTATAAAAATCCAAAAATTAAATTCTATGATAAGAAAGGTTGGATTGATCCAGGATCATAGAATTAATGCTTTGCAAATAGGAGTGCGAAAAATATTTGAGTTCGTAGTAAATTATATACTTAAATGAAAAGGTTCTGTTTTAATTTTAATATTCAGTTCAAATCTATCGACAAAATTAAGGACAACGTGAGAGGTGTGACAAAACAATAATCATGTGGATCATAGAATATATTAATTTGATTGAAATATCATGGGCTAATTGGGAGGAAATATTCGTAGGAAGTGACAAGGTTGACACATGCAAAGGACAACCTATATAAAGATTAGATCATGATGTTCCCAAAAGAAAGGGTCAGGGCACACCATATGGACCCAACTAATCTGACAAAAAATCCATCGGCCAATTATCACAAAAGCAAATAATAGGAAAAAGTAAAGCGATAATAATTAAGGGAGAAACCATATCATGGTATGGTACAGACAATAAGGCTTGGTCCAACCAAGGTCAAAGATGACGCACGGGATTGCATTATATCAAAAAATTGCGATTGTCATAGTGTCATATTTTTATGATATTTTTTATATATATATATGCTATCAGAGTTAGAATAAAAAAAATTATACTGTGATGGCAAATATTTAAAAAGTTTTAGGTTTAATACGAGTATTCTTAATAAAAAAAACCCAGCTATCATGCAATTATGTAAAAGTTAATATTAATAGCTACTAGCTAATACAATTAATCAAAGGACATCTCAATTACTCTTCTTTGATCTTATGAATCACACGTTTTACATATACATATGATAATTAGATCTCTTCCCCTCGTATGTTTTTTATTTGAGTACATAAACACCAACCAATATTCTTGGTAGTGCAAAAATGGGGTGACAAAACACGGACAATAATAATACAAGCGTAACAATCAGGGATTTTAGATTGTTGAAACGATTAATTATTTTGGTATAGGAGTGATAGTAATAGATTTGGTCATCAAGATGTGGCAATGCAATGTGGCTCCCTAAGGGAGAAGGACCTCCTAGGATCCTTGCAACCCTTTAGCAATGGAACCAAGCAATCTCCCTTGTTCCCTCTCGACAACAACATTTGTTGTCTCTCATTTGCCATGTAGCTTTTGGAGAGGACTTGATTGTTGTTGTCGTGTTTGTTGTCGTTATTTTTGAACATGAACGCTGACTTCTTGGCAACTGGACTGAACCCTGATACTTTAGACGAGCCTCTGGTTGGCGCAGTGCTCTTGGCCTTCCAATAGTACTCATAAGCATTAAGAGAGTCTGCGGCCTTGGTAGGGGCGGCCGCGATGGTCGCCTTTGTTGTGGTGATCATTCTGGGTGCCATTGGAGGCCTTGGCGGGAGCGATCGAGTCACTGGACTTGTTCGCTCCATGACCATCTCCTCTTCTCTTTTTTCTGTCTCCATTACATCATCAAACTTGTTGCACCAATTCGGATTCATATTATTAGCCAACACCCTTGGCTTTTTCATCATGAGTGCCAACTTATGCATGATCACACCACTTGGCAACCTTGGTGCATCCATTTCCATCACAAATCCTACCTTCTTGTCATCTCCAACTTCTTCCACTTCCTCTTCTTCCACATCCTCCTCGCCCTGATCTCCAATCTCGACATCAAACTGCTCGATCTCCTCCTCGTCCTCGTCCTGCTCGGCCAGCTCTCCGCCCTCCACGGCGCCAACAAAGGACAACACCAGGCGGCCGTCCTGGCGCTGAGCCCTGAAATTGTTCTGGCTTGGAACAGACACTGCTTCGAGAACCATCCTCCCATTGTCTCGGTGGGACTTCATGCGAACACACGAACCATCGTTGCTTCCCAAGGAAGGAATCGGAGGAGGGAACGTCCTAGACCTCACCCTCTTGCTAGAAGCAGCAAGATTATTGTACTTAGCCACCTGAGGTTCCATCTCCACCGGAACCTCCTCTTCCTTAACATCATCCTCCTCCTGATCACTGTTAGCCTCAGAAGAAGGGTAAGATGAATAGCCATCAGACCCGGTCTCGGACCCCAGGCTCTCGGTGCACACCTCCAGGCTCTTCCCGGTCAGAGAGCCGGCCGACTTCTTCACCAGAGGGTGCACATAAGGAGGCGGGAGGAGCTCGTCCCCCTTCTCCTTCTGCGCAGCGACTATGGAGCTCCATATATCGAACTGGCTCGCCCCGGTTGCCGGGAGAAGTTCGTCGGAGGAGGCGATGCGCTTGAGGGGGATGAAGCCGTGCTGGGCCTGCCATTTCGTGGATGACATGTCGGCGGAGAGAGTTCTCCTCAGGGAGGCGGGGGCTTTGGCAGTCTCGTCGCCGGAGTCCGGCCCGAGGATGGATATTATCCCCTGCATGTTCTTGGTCATCGCCTCTTCGTTTAGTGAAGATGATAGGGATAAGCCCTTGCTCAGTGATGGCATCTCTAAAAACAAAGAAAAAAAGAGTGTAGTTAGTTATTATTTTAAATACTTGCGGAAAGAGTTACGTGAACAAATTTTATCAAACTCGGAACTAAATTAGTCTATTCATTAACATATCGTTTCAACCAAAGAAATAAAGAATAGTTAGTGAATTACCTGAAGCAAAGGGAGGGATGTAATTATGGGGAGGTAATTACTAAGTGGCAATTATATTTATTTGTGTGTGTGTTTAGTAGTGTTGTGTTTTAGGGTGAGGCTATGGGAATGGGAAGAAGGGGAGGGAGGAGAAGTGGGTATTTGTAGGAGGCCAAAAGGGATCGGAGGAGAGCTGGAATTTCGAACCGTGTGCGGTGGTCCCCATTTACGCCACAATTATAAAGGCCTCCGTTCGATGGTCTCTCTAGTTCTAAAGTCTTTTTTTTATTTTATACTTGTGCATTATAATGTTTTAAAACTTGAGAGCCGGTTGTTCATGTAAAAAAAAAGCTGGAGAGCTATAGAGTTTATGATCTACGGCGTTGGCAACTGATTGAATCGACTAGATTAGTTACTAGAACTTGTTGGACTTTGGATCGATCTAGATTAAAATGTTCAAAAATTAGATATTTTTAGTTTTTTGTCTTAAAAATAATTATATGAATAATTTCTCTTGAAACCTTTAGCGAAATTAAAATAAATTAAGAACCATTTGACAATTTAATTTTTTTTATCTGACCCATATTTCAATCAATCAGACCAGGGAACAAAGAAAACTTCAAGCTGCCTTATTTTTTCCTCATGAGCAATGTGGTGCGAGTCTGGACCAAAAACAATTTGTTTGAACAATTTAGACTCTCTCTCTCTCTCACAAACACACACACACACACACACATGTAATTTGGATTTCATAATTTTCTGTTGGAAATTTATGATTCATATTTTCAAAGTTTATTTTTCTAATCTTTTTACTTAGTGAATGTTCACTTAATATGTACGGAATAATTAATTTCACTGTAATTCCAATATATCAAGTATCAATGTCTTGACTAATCAATTTATAAACCTACGAAAGAAAAAACGAACACCAGTGAAACTTATCCTATATATAAAACCTAATAATTAAACATTTCTTTTTTTTATACTACTTATATTCAAATATTTATTGAGTTAATTAATCATAATTCAAATAATATATGAGTGCTATTTAATATAATTTATTTATCTTAGAAACATTTTAAATTTTTCTTGGAGTGCTGATATAAAAGAATCGAGGGGTGACGCGTTTTTGGGAGGATGATTGGCCTTTATGCTTCTTCGTATAGCATCAGGGCATATTTGATTGCTGTCGTGGCCTCATCCTAGCTACAAGCGGTACGGCGACACCCATTTTTTAATTTTTAGTTATTTTTTTGGGCGTTCAATACATTTTGAGATATTTTGCTTTAGTAAGTTTGCATGTTCTATATTATGAGAGTTAATTAACACATAAATCAATTGACTGTCAATGTTATTTGGTGATTCATTGGTCACTATTGTTTTATAAGTCTAACTGATTTCAATAATTAATTTTTGTTGACCCCGTTCTCCTGGGATCATCCAATCAATGACAGTAAGTCATGTTTCTAGAGGTTCATAAGCATATGGCCCATAATAATAATTGGAGTGGGATTCAATAGTAATATTATAGTTGGTTGAATAATTTTATCATCTTTCGTTGGTATAAAAAAATTGGGTTATAGTGTGGACAGAGAGTGAATACACAAAATATTTACTGCATCCATGCCGTTTACCTGTTTCCGACAAAGCCGAGATCATGAGATCATGATGCTTTCTTGCCCAATCGAGATCAGAATAATATATACGAAACAAGAACATAAACAAACTTAGTATGTACGATCCAATAATTTGATGGCTAATTTTGGTGATTCAAAATATTCCTGACAAATATCTAGCTTAGGTAATTGTGGTCATTAATAGTTAGCTTGAGAATATAAAGATATGAATTCTCCGACACACTTAACATATATACCATTAATTTTCAAGAGGACCATATATTGAAATCGATAGAATGGGACTGTGGATTGGGTTTTAATGCTGGACAGATGGTAGAATATAATGAAAGCGAAATTAGAACAAATTATACCGAGTGGGAATTATCTGTTGCTTTTAACTACGACGTTAAGGGATACTTAAGAAGAATATGCTTGCAAGAGTACATGGTTACTATCATTTGATGACAAGCATGGTTAATGCTATTCTTGTTTGATAATTATGTCTAGATTTTGATAAATTCAGAATACATAAATATTAAATACTTGTTGAAAAATATTGATGATTATTATTTTTTATAAAATATTTATCACCATTTAAAAATAATACTCATCTCAAATTTAAATTATTCTTCCCAAAGTGTATGAATATCAAGTCATTTCAATCCAAAAAATAATTTGGAGCCAGCCAATGTCGCGGAGTGGTGTTATTTGGTAAATGACTAGAGATATTATAATGAAACTATTATTGATCTTGATTAGCAATTTAACACATACGAACTAAAATTAATTGAACCGTTTGTCTTTCTATTTTGGGCTCTTTTGGTTAAAGGTAGTGAAAAAAGTGAAATAGTACAAAGAAATGGTAAATTATCAATAAATTGTTGCGGGAAAATGTTAAAGAACGTAGATCGATCAACAATAATCTAATGGAAATGGATAAAAGATGAAATATATGGAAAATGAGAGAATATTTCTTTAGTCTTTAAGAACATCCACTATCGCGTCCTCTCCATGCCACGTGGCTCTTGTTATTAGGCTCTGTACCACGTTAACACGCATGGCGCCACCACGTGTCAGCATGGTGCGGGGTGCCACCAGCACAAAATGGCGTTCCGACCGACATGGCCTGTCCCAATTGGGCCATGTCGGTGGGTCAGAGCCCAATCAATT
The DNA here is from genome assembly GCA_012979155.1 of Hypericum perforatum. Taxonomy (NCBI): domain Eukaryota; kingdom Viridiplantae; phylum Streptophyta; class Magnoliopsida; order Malpighiales; family Hypericaceae; genus Hypericum; species Hypericum perforatum. The sequence continues at coordinate 71,778 of SOPF01027337.1, forward strand.
TTCTTTAAAAACAATTTTAAAATAATTTAAAACAATCAAAAAATAAAAAAACATATAAATTTTTTTTACCATTTTACACCATTCAATTTGAATAAATCTTTTTTTATGTTGTTAATAGTTTTATAAAAAATTTCGTAGCCAATTGATATAGTTTAGAAATTTTGTAAAATTTGTGTGGTACAGAATCGTTTGAAAATTCTATAAATAAAGACAAATCTCATATCAATTTTCCTCACCAATTCACAATCTCATATGTAATTTGTAATTTTTTGAATTTTTTAGTTGATTTTGTAATTTGTAATTATTTATGAAAAAAATTTGACTTCGCAAAATGATAATTTTTATTAGTTCAGAATTAATTTTAACATTTTTAAATTTATTTAAAATTATATTCGAGTTTAATACAGTTAACCATATTTAAAAAATAGCTAAAATAAAGCTAACGTGGACTACTGACGAAAGACTATAGCAATAGCGATGAGATGATACAATAGTGAGATGGAAACTGAGTGTTGTGACAAATCTAAGGTGGCATAATATAGCGGTGACGATTGGATGACACCATAGCGGGTATAGTCTTAGAGTCGCATTAACATTGACATTCCAGTAAAAAGTTACACTTATTTTACTCAGACAAGATCCACATGAGTTAGTGATGATTTTCTGGTAAAAAAAAATACAGTATTGGTAAACCAATTCCGCCGAGCTTTTCATACAAAAAGCTAGAGAATTTTGTACATTTTAATTTAAATAGTTAGATAGATCACAGTGAAATTTTCTTAAATTTGAAGAACTTTTAGTAGATTACAACAACTAAAAATTGTGGTTAAACTTTAAGCTTTAAAGAATTGTAAAGATATTAAAACTTTTACGACTGATCGTTAGACTCTTTGAAATCCAAGTAATCAAGTTCGTTGACTCAAAACATAACCAACTCCATGTCTTTAAATTTTGATACCAAAATGATATGTAGTTTCTCTATGCTTTTCATCTTGAACTTTGGAGCCAAATATTTTAAGGTCTTCGACACACTTTCAATGTTTGTGACGAAGATAAAAATATTATTAACATAAAGACTAATAATCACCACATACTTTTTTTTGCTAGCCTTATAGTATATACATTCGTGTCGAAAATCGTGTGATCAACTTTTTTGTGCCATTACTTTGAAACTTGTTTAAAACAATAGAAAAAAACCAGTACCAATTTTCTTTTAGTTCTCAATGTACGTCAAAGCCTTCAGATTTTCTTTTAAAATAATCTACCACACCGAAGAATGAAGCCTATACTTTTTAACTCATTTAGTATAAGTTATAGGAAAGAAAAATATATCGTATTCGTTTGTACATATTATTACTATCAATAATATATACCATTTCAGAAAGAACAAAAAAACCCCACTCCATCGTGTCAAATAAAGGCTGTCCATGGACTATTCAGCGTCCACTAAAAGTAGCCACCACAAAATAATTAATTTTGACGAAAATAAGAATTGCTTCAACTTTTACTCATATGGCGAAATCCATCGGAGGGCAGACACAAATGTGCTACCAATTTTGTAAGGGAAGACAATGACCGTGATTGAAATTATGGTCGACAATGGTTAAAGGAGAAGCAAAGGAATCCCTTTAATTTTGAGAAATCAAACATAGAAAAATTTGTTTAGTCGATTTCTTGTTGAGTCCTATTTATGACTGATTTTTTTAATGATATTTTTTTCAATGTATAAGATTTAATAAAAAATTCATCAAGAAAACTTCAAGTCTGTTACAATTTATGTCAACTAACCACATAAAATACAAAATGATTTGTATAGTTTTGTAGTCTAGCTAGGGAATGGAATCCCACACCCATCATGTATTTTTTTTCTTCTTTGGAAACAAAATTAAATCCAATAATAAGTACACAGAATAATGTATGTGGAACCAAATTAAGGCGGCAGACGTCTTGATTACGTGGCCGGCTCTTATTTGCTGGTTCAATCTATTCTCTCTCTCTCTCTCTCTCTCTCTCTCTCTCTCTCTCTCTCTCTCTGTGGAATAGAGTCCCTCTTTTTAAATCCTTCATTCTTTTTATTTCATCATCTTTTTGGTTCTCTGCTTTTTTTGTAATAAAGGCAGTTGCCCTATGCACGCATAATAGAGAAGCTGCCAATAGTTTATGTTATATGTCCACCACCCGGTACACACAAAAGGTAGTGATGTTGATGAGCACAAAGTATAAATATATAATAAATACAGACGTATATGTATACAAGGAAGCAACAGTTGTTTTCAACTGTATAATATTTGAATATTATAAGACCAAATAACTCTAAATATCTTCAAAATTTATTGCTAAATTTATCATTTACAACTACAAAATTATAATTCAATTATTTTTAATCTAATAAAACTCAATAATTATTTTTTGGAAAAATTACAAATAAGTACTATGCAGTTTAGCGCTTTCCACTATAATTCCATGTAATTTTTTGTCCAAATTCAGTCCATGTAATTTTTTTTTGAATTTTTTTAGTCTCGATCGGTCTGAGCAGATGTTCAAATACATATTTGTCTCGATCGGTCTGAGCAGATGTTCAAATACATATTTGTCCACGTTGATGTCATGTCCGTCAAAATGATGTTGACTTAGACTTTTCATTTGTTTAAGTCATGATGACGCGGTATATGATAAATTATTAAATCAGTCCTAAATTTAAAATAAATATTTTCATAAAAAACCTCTTTCTAATATATTTTGATTGGAGAGCTACAAATTTTTACTTAAAATTTTATTAAATTGTTTCAAATTATTGTGCAAAATTAAGACATATATCTACACTTTATAGTTTATGATATCTTCGAAGTTGGAATTTAAGAATGTAAAAAATATATTTAAAAATCAATGATTGACGAGTATTTTTGACATTCTTACATTTCGAATTTGGAGACATCATAATAAAAAAAGTTCGTAAATATACTTTTCAGCTATGCACAAAAATTTGAATCAACTGAATTAGACCCTGGGATAAAAATTTGTGATTTTTCAACCAAAATATATCAAAATAGTTTTTAAATATTTTATTTTGAATTTGAGACTAATTTAATAATTTTCCATTTGCAACGTCATCCTTATTTAAATAAATGGAAACTCTACGTAGATATCATTTTAGCTGACGTGATATCCACGTGAACAGACTTGTGTTTGGGCATTTGCCTAAGTTATTCGAGACTCGAAAATACCCCAAAAAATAAACTATATGGACTAAATCTGGACAGAAAAAATTACATGATATTATCTTGAAAAATGTTAACTCCAGGATACTTAAATGAACATTTTCTATTATTTTTTATTAAATTTGGATTTGACTGACCAATTTAATTGGGTGAATAAGTCAATAAGATTGGTTAAATGGATGATCAATTATATTAACCACTAGTTTAGCCGTTGTTCAAAATTTGACATAAAAAACGTCCAGATATACCATCCAGTTGATAGTCGGACGGTCGATCCAATCATATTTTTAAAACATTGTAATTGAGGAGGAACGCATACATATTATATTAATAAAGACTGGTCTAATTAGTTAATTGAATTCTTTTGCCAAAGATGGAGGAAGGGCGGAAAGGGAAAGAAAAAACCAGGATGCTGTTTGTCTGCCTATAAAGGGATACCACTCATCAAGTTCCTACAGAACTTTATCCTACTACGTTGTTTAAGGCTAAATCCAAGCTTTGTTGCAACGCGGATTTACTTCATAAAATTATTTATTCTGCCTGTATTTGAAAATTAATACTTTTTTTCTGAACCAGTGTCACACATCTATGCATTGTTTTTAGACCAATTCATTCGATATTTTATATTATGCCAGAAGGTCATTAAAAAAATCATTATGTACAAAAGAGTTCAACTCCTACGAAAGGTAGGGTTACCAATTTGATGCATTCTTTCACAAAAATATGCGTTCCCCTATAAAAATATATACGCAAAATCTCGATCTAAATATCAACAGTCTAGTTAGCTTCTACTTCTAACAGTTAATTTGCTCCTTCAGATATGTTTGGCACAATCATGTGGGTCACAGGAATCTACTAATTAATCCTAGTCCACGGCTCATGATTGGGTTAATAAAGTGTTACTATTGTAAAATTTCGAGAAGAACAATCAAATATATACAACACGTTATTTGTAATTCTCGATTTTTTGTTTAACATTTTGTACATATTACTGATAAAAAATATTTTCTATGATATCCGATTTATAAAATTTTATATTTAATATAAGGTTATTAATAACCATTTTCAATGAAGAATCACTTCATTCAAACAACTAGTTCTCATATTTTGTAACTCGCCTCAAATAATTAGTTTGGAAGTGTCCAAATGGCTCATTTTTTCTTTCATGAATGGTAATATTTTATTTTCGGTGATTCAAACTAAAGATATTTCTATTAAACTCAACATCTATGTATTTTCAAGTGTTGTAACCAATTATATATACACTGAGGATTGATTGGGTATGAAATTGTTTTTTCGAACTACACAGAATGAGCTTTTTTATAAAAATCTAAAAATCACGGGATTAAAAAAAATCTCCACACAAATCGATATCACATGAAGAAAATGTCGATATTACAAAAATAAAAAAATACAAAAATATACATGCGGGGAATTTTTTGCAAAAATTCAAAAATTATAGGACTAAAGTGAAAAATAACTTACACGAGTCGGTATGATACGAAGAAAATGCCGATATTGAAAAAATATAAAAATAAATAAAAATAAAAATACACATATGTGTATCACATAAAAAAATGGTGGTATTACATGAAAGAAATGTTAATATCACATGAAAAAATGTTAGTATCGCACGAAAAAAGATGTCAATACGGTCTGTCCAAAATATAAAAGATAAAAAAAATAAAAATACGCATGCTTGTATCACATAAAAAAAATGTTGATATTCAACTCAATCCGTCCAGATTTCATAACTTACAAACTTATTTATTAATTTCGAACTCAATCCGTTCTCATATACACCATCTCGACATAGACATCGACACTACCAAATTGACTAATGTATACGTCGATCTAAGTGCATTACAAATTTCTAATTGATAATTTAATCACAATCGCATCTAGGCGCCACAACTTACTTTCGGTATGTACCAAGCTGCTCTTATCGTTTAAAAGTCATATGGCCGATATCCTCACAACAACTTTGGTGGTCTACGTTTAATTTTGGCCCCCTGGACCTGTCTATCTCATTATTTTCTTTTATGTTTCCCTAAAAATGCATAAACCTGTCAATTTTGACTTTCCAGGAAAATACAACCCAATGTTGTGCGTTTGTGAATTTGTCAATACCCCCATGGGCTCTAGCGTACCCGCGCAATAATGTTGAAGATAATGGTTGAAATAAGTACATCAAACTGATTTAAAGATAATAACGTTACACCCATTTTAGAATCTCTCAACTTTTAGATGATTGTGAAAGATCGATCAAAAGTCATCATGTGCTATGTAATATAGAATGATAGTTTCGAGTTGAGAATGATTTATTTAACATCTATTATGTGTACCTATCAACTTCACTACTATGGTATGAAACATGTCTTAAATTACTAATTAGGTATTGCAGCTAAAAACTTTTTACCAGAAATTTCTATCAATAGACTTCTTTACTTCATTTGTAAAATTCAAAGTAAAACTTTTTAAAGTGAATTTAAATTTTATATCACTTACACAAACTTCCCGTCGATACTAATTATGTGTCGATACTAAAACGGCACTTTGAAGTTTTCTAACCGAAAAACGTACCATATGCCTAATTTTCCTCTTTTGGGCTTTCTAGCGAAAACATATAACAAACTGATTGGCGATATGGGCCCTTGCATCTCTATTCTGGTCGTTCATTGGACACGTCTCAGAGAATATCGTCCTCAACTTCTCCAAGTATATCCTCTCCAAATTTTTATATAATTAGAAGACTTGTTGAGCTTTATTTTCCTTAACACCGACGGATAATCGCTTTTAGTTTTAGAATATCAAGATTTATTTTCGGTGAAAAAAAATGGGGGTGTTTAACGTGGGTCAATCATTCAATGAAAAATTTGGTATATTTAAGTATTTGATTACCAATTCCAATACTTCAATGGAAAAAAAACATATTCTCACCAAAAAATAGAAAAATTATATCTAACTCCAAAAAAGTCTCAACTTTGATTGATTTCTGACATAAGTCCTACTAAAATATTTATATTTTATCCAAAATTTTAACAAAACATCGATGTGAACCCATTGATCTTTGTAGTCCTGATTATGAGCTCTCATTCCTCTTTTTTATAAATGGTAAAGATTTCATTCAGCCTTCAAATAGATACATGAGTACATCCAGTTTCAAGGGTACAAGTTAGTCAGTAGCCAGGCAAAAACTGGAAAGAACAACTCCCAACACCCTCCCTCCTCTAAGGTTAATGCATTGGGCATTTTGTATGTGCACTGCTTCAAGCCTTAAATTAGGACTTCTTCAAAAAGTGATATCATGTGGTTACAATTGAGTCAAATCAACTCTAGCATACAATAATATGAACCAATGGATCACTGGATCAATGAAACCCCTTTACCTTAAAAAGTAGACCAAACTCTTAGCTCTATTTGAAATATCTTTTCATGAAAAATTGAAACTGCTAGTATTTTTTTTCTGCTATCAGATTCTGAAATTGTTACTTTATTTATGGACGATTTTCGTAATGATGCAATTAGTTAGATCTAATTCCCTTCATTGATCAGTCGTAACCTCTCGTCTGTATAGTAAGCTCAACTTTGTAACGTGGATTATGTTCTGTCCCACCCTAGCACACTAATTTTTTGAAGCATCCCAGCTAGCACTACTTTCATTTATAAGATTAATAACAGTACTACAGAATATACAGATTAAAATTTAATCCAATGGTCAACGGAGCCTTAATGTCCGTAGGATGAATTAGGAATCGGAATAGGCTTTCCTTTGTACATGCATTTTATTGCTGGCTAAACAAAGCCACGATGAGATGCTTGTAGAATTGATAAAAAAAAACAAAATAAATAATTGGATGTCAACTAGGAACACATTATTTTTCGTATAATAGGAAGCATCATTTAGCGTAAACAATAAATTTAAAAGAGTGAGTCGTAATTGACCTATCGAACTTTAAATGACAACTGTTGCTTTAGCTGAATACTTTGTTTATCTTTTTCAACACCGACTAGTCAATACAACCGAATATCTGACAAAATTGCTGCGTTTGAATTGTTATATTTGTACTTATTTGAAAAGAGATCTCTTATAGTACATGTTAATTATGTTAGCACCATGGAAACTTTAATTCTTGGATTCTAATTCCGAAATTTTTAATGATTTATCAATTATATCTTATGTCTAATTAGCTACGCGTATTTATAATATTTTATATCACATGACATTTATTAAGCTAACTAATACTAATTTAAAAAGGACAATTTTGTCAACAAAATGTTAACAATATTATTTTTTTCAAGAACCCAACAAAACTTTATCATTTTTTTTCAAAAACCGTATTTGAGGCTCTTTGTTACAATGCTCTTAACAATGTATGTGATTGGGATCTGCGTGTAGCCGAATAATTATAGTCTGGTTTATGGAAAATCCTGTACGTTCGTACGTCAGCTGCATTTACTATTATATAATCAAATCTGCTTGAAATTTCTTGATGCAGCATGATCCAATAACTGATAGGATGGGCTACTTTCGGCGAGATGAAAACTTTGAAAAGAACATCTTTAGAGAAAACCCTCTTAAAATGAACTTCGAAAAGAAGTCAGGCATCTTGGTTTATCAACATTATCAGCATATTATTTAGTAGTTTACAATTGCCTCCATGAAGTTAAAATGTACTATAATGTTATGGACTGGTAGTTGAACTAATGGTGCAATTGATAGCTAATTGTATATTCAACGTAGGGAATTTGTACCTAAACGTTGTAACTATTTACCTGAATTACACAAATTTTACATATAAAAGACAGTTAGCTGCACGTTGCACTTCAGTACTCTAGTTGTCAAAAAAATGTACAACATGTCCCCTTCTCATCAACTTTATGTTGGAATAAATACTCTCAATGGTTTTAAATAATTGATCACTGTTAGTGCTAAATTTATCACAGGCTAAAATACAATGCTATTTTCGAGGTAGCAACTACGTAAGAGAATCGAGAATTTTGAGTGTCACTCAACACTCTGGCATAGTGTCATAGCTAGTTAATTTCGTGAATCTTTGTTGATGAAATTAAAATCAATGCAAAAAGTATCATGATAAGCTTCATTAGATATAACAGTTTAAAAATATCAGTTATTGCTAGTTTGTGGCGAGTCGTTTATAGTGGCAAAAAATTCACACTATCAATTATTTTAAAGTTGGGTTCTATAATTGATTCTAGCAATAAATTTTCTCATTAGAAAACTAATCTAATTGGACCTTAGTACTGATTCAATGAATCCATTCAAGGGGTTGATATCTTTTCGAACAACTTTATTTCAAATTTTTATTGTCATTAATTGTGTGGCATAGGTGTTTGAAATTGACATAGTAGTAGTGTATAGATGCTCGATTCAAGGGGGGATCGGGTTAACAACGTCCAAGTTAATTGCTTGATCAATTCTTAGGGTTGCAGCACTAATCAAGCACTTATGAGGGTTAATTAAGACAGCCGCCGCGGAATGCGTGCGCGGCCACCACACGGCACATGGCTACCTATCGACAAGCGCTTCTTTTGTTTTGACTTTTCCATGTAACATTATTTTTAAATTGTTAATTTAGATCAGCTGATCAAAAAATTTAAAGAATGCAGAAATTATAAATATAACGAGAAATGTTTTGTCAAAGGTTAAAATACGCTATAGTTAAATAAATTGAAACAAGCATGTCGGTATTTAATTTAGTGATTGTTAGTATACATTAAGTTATTTTATAAATATATTTGAACTTAAAAAAAAATATATTAAGGGCTACTCCAATTGGTTATCTGTATTTCTTTTTTTGGTAACGTTATATAATTACATATTTTATTTTTACTCGGGATGCCATTGAAACTCCTGGTCAAGCTTACTTAGATGTTGTTAAATATACGATTACCGCTGCCATTAAAGAAGTCACCACTAAAATGCCACTGAAGACCAAAGCATAGTACATTTCTGGTTTGCCAAAATGTCACCCAGCCTGAACAATTTTCCGGATGTTTGACATAATTACGAGGTGTACTGTGATGTAAATAGTTTAGATTAAATCATTAAATCATTTATGAACATATATAAGGTATTGCATTTACAATATTCAAATTCCAGTCTTTACAAAATGATTTATTTTCCCTTACCCATTTTGATTTGATCCATGTGACGTTACAGTTACGGACATTGGTTACATTATTATAATACGCACCTTTTTAAAAAATGTCCTCCAAGCGATCTTTGCTTAAAGAAGATCTGTTTCTTGTTAATGTGACCGACTTTCAGTGGAGCTGCAAATCCATACAAATGTGCCTCCACACCTATTAATACATATTCTTTCAATATTCAAACACTTATTAAACTAATTAGTTTATGTTAGCATCAGATACATAATTAACATGTATTAAATTATTCCAAAAGATGCATAACATTATTGCATTCACAATAATTTGAACTCAATTTTTTTAATTAAACTAAAATAATTATAATTAATTAATCTCAAAAAATTTAATCTAATTAAGGATTTCTAGAGAGAAAAAGTCAAAGTCCAACTGGGATAGCACGCATTGCAAGCTTGCAACACCGACCCTGTCCCCAATACTACCCATTCATTTCATTTAATCATTTATTACACGAGATAACCTAACGAGTCTTCCTCCCTCCAATTAAAATAAGCGTTGCCTGTCTCCTTACATTTATTTAATTATTGGAAAAAGTCGTCTCTTGAGCCTTTCTCCCTCGCCAAAATATTGGAAAGAGTCGTTATTTTTAAAATATTCAAAATTGTTCACACCTCTCTTTTTCCGCGTTTTGACTTTATCGTTTGGATACAAGTTGCACATCCCTCCATCTCATCTCCTTTGTATAAAACCCAACTCCAATTGTCAAAACTCTAATTCAACCCAACTCAATCAGATCCATCCAATTATTTCCACTCTTCTCATTACATAATTCCCACAAATTTGGAAACGTTACCTCAAAATGGTAGAAACCGAAATCGAAGTCCCTTACCATTTTGTCTGTCCGATTTCCTTACAACTAATGAGGGATCCAGTCACAGTGTCCAGCGGGATCACCTACGACAGGGACAACATCGAGAAGTGGCTGTTCTCGTGCAAGAACACCACCTGTCCGGTAACCAAACACCCACTAAACGGAACATACCTAACTCCAAACCACACCCTTCGCCGGTTGATCCAAGCATGGTGCACTCTTAATGCCTCCCATGGAGTAGAGCGCATCCCAACTCCTAGGCAGCCTACTGACCAGACTCGGATTGCCAAGCTCCTCAAGGAAGCTAAAACGTCTCCTGCGAAGAGGGTCAAGTGCCTGATCGAGCTCAGGGCGATCGCTATGGAGAGCGAATGGAACAGACACTGCTTGGAGTCCGCCGGTGCAGTTGACTTTCTTGCTTCGGTTATTAGAAGTTGTAGTGACAACTACGATGGGATCGAATTACGAGATTGCGAAGAGGCATTGGGAATTCTTCACTATTTGAGGGTGACTGATGATCAGCTAAAGGGTCTTATACTAGATGGAGATAATAGGTTTATGGAGTCACTAGTCAAGGTTTTGAAGCACGGAAGCTATCAATCTCGGGGGTATTCCACAATGTTGTTGAAATCAGTGTTCCAAGTGGCGGATCCGATCCATTTGTTAAACATTAGTAAGGAGATCTTTGCAGAATTGGTGCGTGTGCTACGAGATCAGATCTCGCAGCAGGCGACCAAGTCTGCATTGAAGCTTCTCGTAGAGATTTGTCCATGGGGTAGGAACCGGATAAAGGCCGTAGAGACGGGCGGGGTCCCCGTCTTGATTGAGCTTCTCGTGGATATGTCTTCTGACAAGCGAGCCAGCGAGCTGATCCTGGTTGTCTTGGATCAGCTCTGTGGGTGCGCGGAGGGGCGGGCGGAGCTAGTCAATCATGGCGGGGGACTTGCAGTGGTGTCCAAGAAAATGCTTAGGGTTTCTCACATGGCCACGGATAGGGCGGTAAGAATACTGAGTTCAATTACCAAGTTCTCGGCCACGTCTAGGGTTCTCCAAGAAATGTTGGAGGTTGGCGTGGTGGCCAAGTTATGTCTCCTTCTTCAAGTGGATTGCAGCTTCAAGAGTAAAGAAAGAACTAGGGAGATGCTAATGTTGCACTCTAGGGTTTGGAGGAATTCTTTATGTGTTCCTCATCATTTAATGTCTTCTTATCCCTCCTTGTGATGAGTGTTAATTGGAGTTCCACTTGCTACTAGCTAGATACAGTTGGATTTGTTTCATTCAATAGAAGGAAAAAAAATTAATCACATGCCTCGAGAAATGTAATATGATCTATAGAGATGGATATGGTATTTTTTGGGAGAAAGTTTTGTGAGTTCCTATTAATTTCACAATTGTTAACAGGGTTAGGATCATCGTAACTCAAGACAAATTCTGGCCCATCTCTATTGTTACTCTTATAAAATAAGAGAAATGATCATTAGTATTGCATTCCGAATCCAAACTTACATTGTCAATTTGATGGACTTATTTATAAAAGTGATAAATTTATCATTCTATAGTCTTAAAAGTTTCGATTTGATTAAAAATAATTGTAACATTTTATCAAATAGATTAATCTTGTGCCCAATTTTCCCTATTTTCACAAAATTGAGTTTATGTAAAGTATTCCTTTCGGTATATTACTTTTTGAAAAAAGGAATTCAAGCTGTCTTTATACAAAATGAATGGAGTCAATTGTACATGGTTCCTGGAATCAGGGAAAATTCATTTTTCTTGGAGATTTTGGATTTTAATCTTGTGCCCATAAATGAATTTCTAGACAATGAGAATCTAGTGGTTTGGATGTTTCCTTAAATATTGTTGAGTTTCAAATTTTATTTTCCTTCCAGGCCGAATGGGTAAGAGAATGCGGCGACAGCTGACATTTTTATAACTTCAGCTGAAGCTACTTGCCCCACTTGTTTTGTATAATTTATTTTTCATGTGTGACCACTTCTTTTATTATGACGTTCTTTACCACGAGAGAATCGAATAATGAATTAGATTGAACGGTCCAATGCCGGACTATAAGGCTCAACGACAATATGACCGGGTAACGGAGAGTTTCACCATAGTTAACAAACATGTGACATCTTGACCCTGACTATTTTTTTACGAAACAAAATACTTTTATCATTACTAAATTGAGAATTATAATAACCAATATAACTAAAAATTTTAAATTTTCACTTTCTTCATCCTTTTTTCCTCATTTTTATTTCCATTTCATCGGGAATTTTTTTAAGACATGGATTACCTTTAGCAGAGTCTTAATTTTAAATAGGATAGTTGTTATACAACTAAATACGACAGCTACTCTAACGGATGTTGTACCAAAATGGATGCAGAAAATCTTGATAGAGGCCTTACGGTAACTCAATTGGTTACTTCATTTGTCGACCCTAGATTAAAACTTTTTTTTATAAATTATCTTTTATAAGTGAAATTTATATTCTATCATAGTTCACCAAATACATATAAGATTATAGATGATGTTACTAAAGCAAATCGAAGATAAATACTATGTATAACAAATATCAAAGTATCGTCAAAATATTCAACCAAGGAAACCATAAAGTCAAAACATACATCAAATATGCACCAAGAAGGACAAATTCACTACTACGCACGAACAATCAAAGAAGATTGAAACACCAAAAAATATACGAACCTCGGGTTGTATCCTTGATCAAATGAAAAATTGATGACGTTATCCTTCTCTCAACTGATTGCGATGGCGAGGCGCAAAGTAAAACTAATGCTGCATCAAGAATCAAGATAAGATCTAATATGGTCCCAAAAATAAGGTTCTCTACACTCCGATCTAATATGGGCACTTCGGTTGTTCCACGACAATTGATATGCTCAACAACAATCTTACAATCAGAGTGACTGTGGGAGATAATGTTGTTAAATTCAGTTCAACCAGCTTCAGGAGGGCAATTAGTATTGTCAATATTTCAGCTTCTAAAGCTGAGGTAGTCGTCATTGTCTCTTGTCTTCCTTCTAGTATAAGGCCACCATGGTTCTAGCTACTGCAGTGCTCCTGAGCTGTGTGTTGCTCAGACCGCATCGTAATTAACGGGCGCCTATCACCATGAGAATTGTGAACCGTGCTGAAAATAAATCCAATTGGAGCTAGCAACGGGCCTCTATGTGCAAAACAAATTGGATGATGTTTCAAGGCCCAATTGCTATGCTTCAGCAGGGTTCTTAAAAACGACCCAGAAGTTGATCCAGAAATAGGTCCGATCTCCAGGTCAGCTGGTTTAACTAGTTCAATCACTGGTCGGATCAGACTTTTTTCTTTCCTATTTTAATGTAGTTTTTTGAATTATATATTTGTATATAAGTAAATATAAACTAATAATAATTTAAAAATATAAAATATACCTAATTTCTGTGCAAACTGTCTGGTTCGACCAGATTTTATTCGATCGGACCAGACACCATTTTTTACCCTTAAAATGACTCTGAGTTATGCCCAATTTGTGGTCGACCGGTCAGAACATTTTTTAAAGAGCAAATTGCCCTCAGGTCCCTGTCCTTTGCTAAAATCACTATTTTCGTCCCTACTATTTCAAAAATGATGATTTCGTCCTCCAGATTTGATTTAATAGCACTCTAAGGTCCCTGGTGCCGGAATCGGAAAATTTCTCCGGCAAAATTGGACTTAAGATTACGAAAATACCCTTTTCCTTTAAAAAGTAAAAAAATAAATTGAAACACAATCGTAATTAATATTGAGCTGAAATTTTGCAAGAAGCATCCTAAAAATACACATGATTTACGAAAAAACTTTCAGAAATTTTGGAGGCACAAAAGTATTTTTTTTATTTTTCAACGCGCCAAAATTTTATAAATTCATATAAAATAAAAACTTTGTCTAATTGGGCTGAAACTTGTCCCATATATCTTTAAATATCTTTAATGAATTTAGGAATAAAAAATTATGGATTTTCACTAGCCAATTTTGAAAAAGTATAGGGATACCAAAAATATAGAATTTTAATTTATTTTTTTACTAAAAATAAAGTCTTTAGTAAAGATGTTTAAGGACACATAGAACAAGTTTTAGGTCCTAAATTCACTATATATTATTAAGAACACATGGGACAAGTTTCAGCCCAATTAGACAAATTTTCTATTTTATATGATTTTACAAAATTTTGGCAAGTTGAAAAATAAAAAAAATACTTCTGTACCTCCGAAATTTCTGAAATTTTTTGCGTAACTCCTATGTATTTTTACAATACTTCATGCAAAATTTCAGATCAATAAGAATTACGATTGTATTTCAATTTGTTTTTTTACTTTTTAAAGGAAAAGGGTATTTTCGTAATCTTAAGTTCAATTTTGCCGGAGAAATTTTCCGATTCCGGCACCAGGGACCTTAGAGTGCTATTAAATCAAATCTGGAGGACGAAATCATCATTTTTGAAACAGTAGGGACGAAAATGGTGATTTTAGCAAAGGACAGGGACCTGAGGGCAATTTGCTCTTTTTTAAAACCTTGTGTTTTAGTTTGTCTTTGGCACTCTCATTATAGTGAAAAGAGTACTCTCGGATAAAAAATAGGGGAAGATATTTTAACTTGGAGGCGATCTGACTACTTGAAACCAATTTTGTACTTGAATTGCAATTCTATTTTTGAGTATTAAAAGTTAAAATTGTAATTATTCCTTAATTATTGGATTCTTTTTTGTCTAGAAACAGGCGTAATGACGCCTAGTTTATTATCACGTAAATTAACACAATTCTAGCCGGCTAGCGCCAACCATGTTCGTTGTTAGATAAGAGTCACAGTCGTGCGGTGTCATGAATTGTTGAGTCAAAGGAAACATAAAGCAGATTAATGTAATAAATCCACGAACAATATTTAATGAAATTTTTATGTAAATCAATTTTTTTTATATGCTGCATAATTTTTTTACTATTGTTGAAAAATAAATTTTGTACATGACACATTAAAATTGAGACGGTCCAGAGCGGCAAAAGATAGAAAAACAAGGTAGGGAAAGAAAAGAAAGTTATTTGAGAAAGTACTTGTTGCATAGTTGTACACTACAATGTTGGGTAAACTGGAAAATGTCCTTACCGAAAAAAAAATGAAAAATGTCCGATGCAAATTTTTTACTCATAACAATTAGAATCCAAATTCTCTCAAAATTATTACGATTGATGTCATTTTTGTTTTAATTTAATGTCATATCATGGATTCAATGACACTTGTTAATAGCATGATACATTTCTAGACGTTCCTGAAACGTGTATAACAGTACAACTTACTTATAATAGGAGATAGTCGTTTATTACGTATAGTCCATCTTATAATCGACGACAGTATGCAAAATTGTCTATTTTTTATGAGACACTTCTTCTCCTTCAATATTAAGAAATAAATGCATGGATCGTTGACCAATGATTTGGCAATATTTGAAAAAGTTATTTGGTGCAACCAATCAGTTCCGCCTAATTGGTTCGATAAGTGCGTGACCTTTAACAATATGCAATCCTATTTATTGAATTTTTAAAACAGTCATCAATTGAGAAATTCATATATTTTTATTCGATCCCAAGTAAATAAAGATAAGTTAGTCGATGTAAAAATGGCCCAAATATCCTGCGCGAGAGTAATTAATACTATTTTAATTGATTAGGTGTACTTATTATCCAGGGTATCTGGTCAACAAGTAGACGGCTATACAAGGAGAATTGTTCCAAACATGAAAATGCGACCTGAGAATACCTCTTGCTTTATCTTTCAGGTGCATGTCGCAGTCAGCTTGCATCACCATGCACAACTTTGACACTGCACCAACCCTAAGCATCTCCAAGAGCACCTGATCTGAGGCCGAGAACCTTGAGATCAACCCGAAAATGCTGATCGCCCGGTCGTCAGTCGCCGGAGAAACCCTCAAGATCCTCTTGGTCAACATGGCTATGCTCCCAGCATGGATGAGGAACCTCTCCCTTCCATCTGCGACCAAGCAAAGCCGCGAAAGTAGCTGGATGATGAGCTCAGTGATGTTCCTCTCGGCCGGCTTATCCAGCTCAAGCTCGATCAGGTCAAACACAGCGTTGGCTTCGATGAGCTTCATCCTATTCTGGCCCCAACGACATGCCTCGATCAATACTTGCAATGCTGACTTGGTGGCCCGAGTTGAGAGCTTTTGGTTAAGTAGTTTCATGACTACTTTAAAGAAGTTTAGGGTTAGATTCTCTATTAAGGTTGGTGATGCAACCGTAATGGCCTTGTTTAGACAGGCAATTGCCTTTGCTTTGACACTTGCAAAATCATTATGAAGCCCTAAAACCCATGTCAAGGAATCAATAAACTCCATCCTAATAACACCCTTTACTTCTCTCATTATTATCGGCTCATCCTCATCGATGTCCCACATAATATTAAAAATGTTCAATGCTTCTTCCAACCCATTGCTCACCTTCTTCTCTTGCCAACACCTAAGCACAAAATCCACAATAGCTCTAGCCATACCTGCTTCAACCATGGCCACCTTGTTCCTCTTGCTTTCGGCCATCAAAGACTCCATCTTCCTTAACGATTCTAGAGGCGACCAAGGAGCCTCGAGGTCCCCAATAAGTTTTTTGACGAAGACCATGTCAAGTGGAGCTTTCGGGGTCCAGATCGGCCAGTTCCCACCAAGTGGAGAAGTCGTAGTGTCCATCCAGGACTGGATTAGTCGGCACAATGTGTGGTTGGGGGTGATCAAGTCCAAGCCTCTAGGTAGAGGCTGCTTCGTCACAGGGCAAGTAGGCATGATCTCCTCGGATGTCCTTATCCAATTCTCTATGTTTTCCCTGTCGTATGTTATTCCCGTAACGACCGTTACAGGATCTTTCATTATTTGTAACGATATGGGACACAAGAAATAATGAGGAATTTCTACCTCTTCCATGTTCATCGAAGAGAGAGATGAAGCAGGATTTATAGAGAGTTGTGTTCTGTTTGTAATAATTTGTGTTTTATTTTGAGTTTGTACTAAATATTACATTGGTTATTTCAGAGGAGAGAGATTTTGTCAGAATTGGTAAGAAATCGGATTTTCTTGATATGATCTCTACATATAGAATATTGTAATGGCAGTCAAACTCTCGATTAACATTTCTACCTAAAAAAAAATCTCGGTCACTAGAAACCTTGGACCACGACAGAACTATTTTCGTAAGTGGAAAAATCAAAGGCTGATGTGTGAGACCAAAAGACAACTGTTTTCGTATGGTTTACTGGTCATACTGCTTGTCATTTGCCTTTTTGGTGGTCAACCCAAATCAAATTAAATCGATTTCTTTCCATTAAATTTTGTACAAAAAATCAATGTTCCAACATTCTTAGTTAATTTTAAGAAGTACCATAAAAGTATTTCATTCCAATTACAAGATGAGGCTAAATATGTGCTACGAATTTCTCAAATCCGATGTTAGAGATTTTTCTAATTGAATAGAATTTTCAATTCTGAATCTTAACTAGTTTGGACTAGGACTTAGTAGTATTGAAGTATTAAAATTTGTTATTAAATTCTTCTTTTTTATTTTGAAGGTAAAAAATTATATGACCAATATTGGTGGTGGCCCATAATAAAAATACCTTAGCGTGCTGTCATGGGCTATGAAGAATTGCAATCCTATGTACAAATACTTTGAATTAATTTATATTCTTTGAATTCAAAGATTCTTTTCAAATATCAACATAGCTGACCATATTACTTTTCTCCCCTTCTCGAAAAAAAACATTACTTTCTTCCACAAAAAGAGAAAGACAAGGAGGAAGAAGAAAAAAAAGGAAATTGGATTCTTTAGGGATTAAAATGAAAATATTCTCATATGGAAATTTATCTAATTGCCACTAAATCTGGATTCCAGTAAAATCTACTGATTCAAATTTGTATGTGTGATAATTCAAATTTGAGTTTTATAAAATCATAAAAAATTGTAGTAATTGAAAATAATAACCAACTTGACTTGATTGAATGAGTAAGAAAGTTTAATTTTTCAAAGTGATAATCAGAAATTAACACTGATGCTGGCTTTTAATTGCGAGCTCCGTATCTGGGCTGGGCCCGAACCCTCACAAGCCCATGTAACAAATAGAGGTAGAGCCCACTTGGATTCTAACTCCTCTTTTTTTTCTTCTATATAATAAAACGCACAAAACCCAATTACGAAGAAAAATCCCTAATTTCCCAAACCCTAAAAACTCGACCTTTCTCGCTCTCGCTCCCGCTCCGAATCCGATGGCCCCGAAGCGATCCGCCCCATTGGAGAACCCGCCGTCCGCTTCCTCCACCTCCGAGGAGGAAGAATCCGGCAGCGAAGAGGAGGAGGAAGTACCCGAAAGACCCGTCGGAGAAGGGCAGAAGGAAGAAGAAGACGAGGAAGAAGAAGAGGAGGAGGAGGAGGAGGAGGAGGAAGAAGAGGACGAGGAGGCGGTACCGGAGCCGGAGAAGAATACCCAAAAGTCCCTTCCTTCATCGGGTTCGAGACCCAACCCGAATGAGTCCGATTCCGAGTCGGAGACTGAGTCAGACTCGGAGTCCGATCCTAAATCCGAGGTGCCGAAGGGTGTGGTGAAAGCTAATGTCAAGCCTGTTGCGACGAAGGCCATAGATCCCCGCCCGAAAGGAAAGGCGGTTGTGGGCGCGGTTAGTGGGAAGAGGAGTGCGGAAGCAGATCAAAAAGATGGGAAGGAGGCAAAGAAGATAAAGAAGGAGGGCGAGGCGGGGGAGAAGGCGTCCGAGGACGTGAAGAAGCTATATTTCCAGCGGCTGTGGAGCGAAGAAGACGAGGTGGCTGTGTTGGAAGGGCTGATTAAGAAGGGTGGTGTTGATGCCGCCAAGGATATGGTGTCGTTTCACGAGTTTATTAGGAAAGATTTGCACGTTGATGTGTCGGTTACGCAGCTGAGGGACAAGGTGGTTCGGCTGAAGAAGAAGTTTGACAACAATCGGAAGGGGAAGATGGGCGAGGACAAGACTTTTAGTAAGGGTCATGATCAGAAGATCTTTGACTTGTCGAAGAGGATTTGGGGGGGTGAGAATGGTGATGCTGCTTTCAAATCTAATGGGAAGGCGAAGACGAAGGAGAAGACCAAGGATAAGACAAAGGCGGTGGAGAAGACGAAGGCGGTGGAGAAGACAAAGGCGGTGGAGAAGGTGAATGCAGTAGTTGGTGGCGGGAGCAACCCGAAGGTGGAGAATTTGGGGGAGAAGAACGTGAATCTTGATAGGAGTAGCGGGATGGAGGAGTATGTCTTGAGGAAAGGTGCCGAATTGCTTCAGGGAGCGAAGAAAGCTCAGATGGAAGAAAGACTGCGACAGTTACATGTGGAGGAGCTAGAGTTGTTCCTCAAGAGGAATAAGTTGGTAAAAGAATACACTGAGGCGGTGCTGGCTGCATATAAGACAAACGATGATGAATGATTTTGTTGGTAGTAGCTATGTTTTGCTCTTCGGATTTAGTTGCTTTGCTATATTTAGGATTTGCTTCATATGATGCTTGAGATACGATGATGATTTTCATGTCTATTGGTATCCAATTTTTATGTTGTTGATGCTTTAATCATCGGAATGAAAACCTTGTGACTCATTGAGCTTATCTAGTGGTGATGTTATTTCTGTCTACCAACTTGAGCCTTTCCGATGTGTTGGTTCACTTTAATTCATCAAATGCTTCGGACTTATTCGTCTTTCTTGCAATTCGTCCTCTAATCAATGTGATGGTAGCTCAGCTGCTGTCAAGAGGGATTAACTGTTACATGTACAATAACTTTTTAATGTACGTGCTGACCTTATTGGTGAGGATAAGTTGGAATGAGCTGGTGATTGGGCCACTGCTGCATATTTTGTTCCTCATGAATGCTGATTTTGGATTATGCTATGTAGAAATTCTGCGTTGTTCTCATAACAAAATTCAGTTAATAAGTTAGTTTCTTTCGCTTGTTAGGAACTTGGAATGATCATAAATTTTTAGTACTCATTCTGTTAGACAAATCCTCCTCATTTCAGAAAATTTTGCAACAGAGTTGTTGCTTGCATATGAAATTGTTCTGGAATATCTTCAGTGATATATCTTCAGAGCAGTAGAATGACGAGGTGCTTTGTTCTTTTTGGAATAATATCACGATGTTTCCTTTTGGTTTTTGCATACTCGGACAATGTAGCACTATTTTAGAGGCGACTCTCTTAATAGAGTTGTTTTCAGGTGCTGCGAAACCCTTCTAGATGTTTATGGTCTTTCAGTTTTTGCTACTGTAAATGCATTATTCTTTCGATTAATAAGGATAAAATTATATAGTTCTCGTATGCAACAAATTATCCGGTCGACCTTGATCGATGAAGTAACTGAATACGCTGTTCCGGAGACGAGGAACGCTTCAAACTACAACTTCATTTGAGCATCTTTCTTGCAATTGTGAGACTGAGTCCGGCAACAGCTATTCAAGAAGCAACCAAAACAGATGAACGATTCGAGATCTGCCCAGATATATGATTCGAGAGGCTGCTACGAAGATCGAAAGGTTCTCTGACCATGAGATTGCACAGCTCATGGCTGGCGTCAACGCTGTGGTTTTCGGGTGTACGGACAGTGTACTGATCTGCAATATACAGAAAATGAAAGAGTAAAGGTAAACGTAGACGATGACACCAATTGCCGAGGGAGAGAATCATGAACCAATAAAAAAATATTAGTTATCAACTTCTTTGTTTAGTACATAGATAAAGCCCTATAGGGTTCTGAGTGTGTTGTTGTAAAAACTTGAACATGCTCCTGTTATTCTCCTTTTGCAAAAGATTGTACACCTTAACGACATACTCGCATTCTGAACCGTACATATGCGAGGCACACGCTGCTTTATAGGTTAGAAGCTCCATATCACCTGCCAAAGACAACAGGAACTTGCATCTGTCAGAAATCTGTGGTAACATCTGCACGGAAATAGATCACGGCTCGATATAATCTCATCCAAGTCAATTCTTAAAAATGGCATCGAGAACATGCACATATAATGCAAGTAGCAGAATTAAAAAATTAGACAAGAAAAGAGAAGGGAATGGGTACCATTAGTGATTTCAGACTCGAGCATGCTCAAGCCGAAGTGTCGTCTAGACCACCACCTCCAACGAAGCTTCCATTTCCGTCCAGATTCACCTTGGATAAGGAAGTTTGGAACTCGATTGTAACGGACAGAAAAATGGTGCTTTTGTGTACCACCTTCTTGCATACATACGGACATCCGATCCTCTTCGGACTGAGAGACTCTGAGGAAACATGAAGCAAATTCTTTCCATGTGTCTTGTTCTGGAAACGTGGCTTCTAAGTGCAAAGCTATACTTTCCAATAAAGACTCCGGGGCATAAACACCTGCATCGACTCAAAAAATTAAGAGAAGACCATGAAATTGTAGCTTTTCAAAAGAAAGAATTTTTCAAATCTTTTCCTGATTTAGATAACACAACCAACGGAACCGACACCTTTAGCAGCGCAAGAGACGTGCATTTTTGTGCTAAAAGTAGTTTAGACTATTCCAAATAGAGCAAAACGGAATCAAAAACATACCAAAGAAGAAATAAACAAAGGAGAACAAGCGTTTTCGTGAACATACCAACTTTATGAAAAACAATTAACCTTGCCAGTGACTGGCTACACGTTGGATCATTCTTCAAAGAGTCCTCATAGCACGTACAAATCAGGATCTCATTATTCGGGTCAATGAGCTCCAAAAGGGTAGCCTTCAATCTGAAGGTGAAATAAAAATGCATTCATGATAAGCCTTCAATTTCCACAGAGCTTTTGTGTAGAAGAGGTAAAAAGGTTGACAATGGAGAAATACCTATGAGTTAGTGCTGTACTGGAGATTTCAGAAAATTTCTCCAATTCTTTCAAAGCCACTTTATATTCACGACCAATTAGCAATAACTGGAATCAAGAAGAACAAAAAAACATTTGCTTCAAACACTACCTGTTGATAAACGCGGAAAAAAAACAGAAATCTGCGATTGTCACTTATTTAATTTTACAAAGAAGTAAACCACCTTCCAACCACGTAAACTCAAAATATATTTAGTTGTACGGGAGTATAAACGAAAGTAAATATCATACTGCATAGCAAGTTCTTGTAAACATTTTGCAATAACCAAGCACAGAACTATTTGTTCCCAATATGTACAAACAAACACTACCTGTATCAGAGGGAGCAAGGCTGCCAAACAACGTGTGGAGTAAAGAGCATCTCGTAAACATTTAACTGCAAAACTATACTCATCATTTAGCGTTACTGACTCTGATACCCAGCTTCTGGCTTGCAGGGGCAGTAACCAAGGTTCCAAGTTCTCTGTGACAAGACAGTGAATGATCAGCAAAAGACACTCCATACTGAAGTTTGAGCAGATTAGCAACAGTAAACCAATAGGAAGGAAGAATTATCATCTGCCGAAAAAAGAATCGAAAGAAAATAGGAGGGCAGACTGAGAGTAGGGAAGAGAAACACTCAATTCTTATCAATAACAGATGACACAATTTTCCACAGCATCATAACCGAAACACACACAAAAGTCTAGAATAAAGTGCGCAAATGGAAATACAACTAGAAGTGGAAATCCATGACTTACCAAGAGCATGCTCATCTGGAATAAAGTGCGCATCGTCTCCATCACCATCAGCATACCCCTCAATATCCATAGGGGTTGCATAGAAACCTTGTGACTGAACCAAGTCATCGGCTACTGTATCTACGAGAATTTCTCTGCCAGAGCATACAGGCATCTCTTTATCATTCCGAACCGACGTGTCTGAATCATATTGAGCTGAAACTTCAGAGACGTTAGTGTAATTGGAGCCATGAGCCTCTTCAAGTTCATGGCACGCTCCAGCAGCTGAATTATTCGATTCCATCTTTGAAGCAGGCACGTCAGAGATTTCACTGCTTAGAGCTTCATCAGGAACTTTCCACCGCAAGTACTCCTCAATGCTAGAATACCAGAGCTGGTAGAATATCATTCCAACAATAAGGTTGAGCTCTGGTCGACTCTCATATCCCTGTTCTTGCATCAGACTGCAAAGATGATAGAGAGATCATTACTATAATTAGGTCTTCAAATTCTTCGTCAAATAGCAATGGATACTTAAAAATTATTCAGATGGAGTATCAAAAAAATCCATCATCTTAATAAGGAAGAAAACAGATAGAGAAGTACCTTCTAGCATTTTGACGTTCATCCTCCACACGCCCTTGCAAAAGAAGAAAGACAATGGACTCCAACCGAACAGCAAAACTGTTCTGCAATATGATAAAAAAGATTAAAGGGATCACGAGAAAACTATCGAGCAGAGAGAACCGACTCATGCAACTTTACCTCATCAGTACAACCGGATCTCTTGTTAGCAAAGTTAATTCCCGACCTCTTCATCCATGTGTCGTAGACACTGCTGACAACTGAAGCATATTTTCGGTCGCTCCCTATTTTCTTAAGAAGCTCCATTGAAGCCTGAAAATTTAGAGGGCACAAATAAATAAAAAGAACCTAAACAAACACGCAAATATTCAACCCCTAGACAATCAAAATCATCATGCTACGTCCATGTACTTCAAGCAACTTTCCGAAGCTAAGACACCGGCATCGATTAGAAAGATGACACAACACATTCTTCACACACATTCTCCTCCAATCGCCAAAATTATAACAACAAATCCAAATCACGTCACAGCGAAAATCGAGCTAATGCAAAACTTGAATTGTTGGTGGATTTTTCACAATTATAAACTTGCTCACCACACTTGCAACTAGCAATATGAAATTCTCAACACGCCCACTCAAACAAGACCCATTGGGTCGAAAATCGCATAGGCTTTGACTTTGCCAACGTGTGAGGAACATGGTCGTGCTAATTCTGATACCATGTTTGAATCTCCATATCCAAGCCTAATACCTTAAGACAATGGGCTAGTGAATTTTCCACACTAATAAACTTACCCAAGCAATGTGGGATTCGCAACAATTTTCGATCCTTGGTGGCAACTTTCCTATTACACAGACAACAATTCCAACGCAGAAAAATCGAAGACAAAACTTTTTGGTTACCGTGTACTTGAACCGGTTGGAGACGGGACAGCGCTCTTTCCGGGTGGCCTGGAGGAGCCGGGCGGCGACCCCGCAGGCCTCGGGCCAGTTGTGGGCCCTCATCAGCCTCCTCAACAGCCTCCGCAGCCTCTCCCGGTTCTCGGGCCGCGGCTCGGTGGACCCTTCCCCGAGTAGGTACGACGGCTTCGTCAGGGACAGGACCACCCGCTTCCGGTGCGTCTCCTCGGCGGAGGGGGCTTGCTTCCTCTTCTGCTTCTTCGCGGTGGGGAGCACCGCCGTTAGGGGCACCGCGGAGTCCACCACCACCTGGGCCTCTGTTAGCTCGGTCTCGGCGTTCATTGGGAACGGTGGCGGCCGCCGGGGTGGGGTTCCGGCGAGGGTTTTGTTTGATTTCTCTCTCCCACAATTTAAGATTATGTTTTATTTTTTAGAATAATTTTTGGGAATTTCAGGGAAGGGTTTAAGAATCAGAAACCCTAAAGCCCCCTAGTATGGAAGAGGAGAGTCCTAAAACTTTTCTATTTTATCAAATAATTTTAAAATATTTGTTGTAACGAACAAGTATTAAATTTTATTCCAAAAATGTTTGATGTGATAGAGGAATAACTCAAACGATGATATATATTTTATCATGTACGAAAACTATATCTCAGTTAAGGATATTTCATTGTTTATTACAAGTTTTTTTTTTAATTTGGAGCGTTAGTTCGATAAACTTTTAGTGTCACAGCTTTGATGTTTGTAGCCCAAGAAGCAAATATTTGTGAAATTTTCAATTAAATGATATAATTCTTACTCTACCTCTCTTCAGGGAAACGAGAAAATTTTACTCAGCATGTAAATATGAAGTAACCAACGCCTAATCTGGACCAAATATTCAACAAATTAAGAGAATATAACTGTTGGATTTGGGCTCATGGCCCATATTCAATGGGCCGGTTCGTCCATGCGCGTGCTGACATCATCGCGGCCCAACCCATGGCACGTGGCGACATGCATGGACGATTGGTGACACTTGTGTCGCGTGGCACGCGCGTGGTTGCTGATGTAGGCAGGACTAATCCTTATAAATAGGGGAGTCTGAGTGATCAATCTGCACTTTTGACATCTTAGAGAACACACTCAAAAAATAAAATTACAATTTAGTCACTGATAGTTTCAAAGATAGATGAATAGGTACATTCGTGAAAATCTAATCTTCGATATGTTAGATCGTGATCGGGATTCGATCGGCTGCTCACACTCGACGATCTGGGACTTCGTAAGCATACGCTTCAACAAATAATTTAATTGTCTTAATTTGCATTTAATTAAGCATGATTAATTTCGTAATTATGTATTAATTACGTGCTTAAAACGAACAATAACTAAAAAAATGTGATTTTAAAATCTAAAAACACCAAAGATTGAAGCAAAATTTATCAAAAAATTCAAGAAATATCATAATATCAAGTGACCAAAATATAATTTTAACACTTAAGTCTTCCTTCTCCACCTCGACACGATCTTCGACGACTGGCACTTCGAGATCAACGAGACCGCGTCAATTACTGGGTGGGTTAGTTAGTGAATTTTTGTGATAAAATTTTGATCTTTGTGGGTGGGAACAGTGATATTGAGTTGGTTTTTGTGAGTTTGGGGAATTAAGTGTGGGGACGAAGTTGAAGTACAATTCTGGCGTTGTGGTGGGTGGGAGGAACCATGTGCATGATTGCAGGGTTAGTCGGTCCATTGGGTACTTCTTGGAACAATTGAATTGTTCTTGCGTTGTTCAGACGATCACGCTCGAAGGTCGGTGCGTCTAAACTATCCTTTTGGTTGTTTCTGGATTCTTTTGGAGCTAAAAAGAGCTCGTTATAGCAACTTGTCTCCTTACATGGTACAATCAAGCACAAAAAGCTTCCACTATAACTTCCATCGATGCATCTCAACTGCAGTTTGCTGGTAGATGGAGGAGTTATTGCTACTCAATCACATATGACGTGTAGAGACAAAAAAATCTTGGAGAGTAAAGTAGTAAACAATGTGTATATATGTGTGTATACTGTGTGCAGCTTTACTTGAAAATATCATGTGTTTCAATTTTTTTAAAATATTATTAGGAGAGTTATATCTAAATAAATATCTCATACTGCTCTAAATACCAAAGATTTAAAGGAAATCATATCCTTGTTACTCAGCTCCAAAAACCACTTTGTATGTCCCTATTTAGTGAATTTTTCAAACGTCCAACACATAAAAAAGAACTAGGGAATTGGAAAGTTTTGTTACTTGTTTTAACTTGACTTGCAAATAAAGCTCCCTTTTCAGTTTAGTTTTAGTCTATTTTTTAGTAGTTATTGCGAAAATTTGGTGCCAAAATTATGAAAATAAAGGCTACCTAACATGACATAATCATCCCATAATATTTTTTATATTTCTGAAAAACATACTCAACGACTTCTCATCTAAAATGAGTGTAAGTGTCAATCATGACCGATCAAATACTAAAAGTATAATAAGAATACAAGAGATAAAATTAAACTATATTTCAATATCGAAAAAAATAAACAATAAAGAACTCATATTTTACAATATTTTCTTAATAAATGTTTATAATATGCAAAAAAATATTAATTTATGAGATGGATGGGACTATATAGTTAATAAAAAGAACATCCAAGAAATTATTATCTTATTATTTTACCAAAATCACTATTTTTAAAAATTATCCATGTCAGGATCGGTAAAAATTTAGCTCAAGCTAAAGAAAAGAAAAATACAGACAATAGAAAACAAAGAAAAGAGTTCCAAGAAGAAGTGAAGACTAGGTTGGGCCTTGACAACCCTAAACCCTAGCTCTGATTCCCTTGTCGGAAGCAAAACAAGCCGAACACAAAAGCCCAATCCCCTTCAGAGGAAAAAAAAACACAACCAAAATCACACCCAATCCCCTTCAGAGCCAACTCCAAGCGAAAAGGGTTTTTGGTGTTCCTGTCCTCGTTTCCAAAGGCAGAAGAAAAGATCGAATCTTTAGCCTTCTTCTAGCATTAACCATGGCTTATCCTGCCGGTGAGTGTTGAAAGATTCCCTTTTTAGGTGTTCCTGTGCTGTTTTCGATGTGGGTTTTAAGTAAAGTTTGGTTCTTTGTGGTGGGTTTCTTTTCTGTTGGTGCAGCGGCGGCGCCAAGGTCGTTTCTTCAGGTGGCAGCCACCGAGGAGGTTGCTCCGCCTCTCCGTATTGTCCAGATCGAGGGTTTGGTATGCCACCCTCTGAATTTCCATTTTTTTGGATGATAGGTTATTGGGTAATTGATGTTGTTCTGTAGCTAACAGCCATGTGTATCGGCATATTATCTGGGTAGTTTTTATTTGCTGTTAGGTTTTAGATTAAGTTGAGGTATTGGAAATTGGAAGTTCACGAAGCTTGAAAGGGGTTTGTGGCCTAGAGAACCACTATGTGTGTCGTCAGTACGTTGTCTGGCGGAAGTACTTGAGTCTTGTTGTCATAATTTGATAAAACGCCCGGAAGACTAGGGCCTGTTAATATGGAGGTGTGTTTCTTATGTGGAACTCTTTTAGGAATTCAGTAAAATAAACTGTTTTAGTTGTGGTTAGGCTGAAAATATGTGGGGCCCTGGCTTACAGCGGTGTTGGTTTGGTTTCTAGCAGTTTGCTGAAAAATAAGCTTTGGGCGTGGCTTCTACTGAGGCTGAGCATCCTTTAGCAGTCATCAGTATATTGTTCAGTATACTTTTTGTTTGTTTTAGTTTGGCATTTGTTTAGATTCTCTTAAGAACTTTTAGGTGCTGTAGAGTTGTCAACTGTGGTGGTATCTTCATAACATTAAATTTTTTCTTGTGTATAATTATTTTTTGACTTGATAATACAATTTTGGACATTGTCAATTTCACTCAGTTCTATTCTCTCTCAGCTCAGTACCACAGTGTGTGGCATCTGATTCATAGACCTCAAGAAGTTAGTTGTTTTACGTTTATTTACTTTGATGTATAGGTTGTGTTGAAGATAATCAAGCACTGCAAGGAGTTTTCTCCAGCTCTGGTTACTGGACAATTGCTTGGTTTGGATGTTGGTAGTGTCCTTGAAGTTACTAACTGCTTTCCATTCCCGGTAGGATGAGCCACTTGATTGAATTTCCTACATTCGAAGTGAGCATTATTCAGTTTCTATTCTGATTTTTTCCATGATTTGTATCTTTTCAGACTAGGGAAGAAGATGAAGAGATTGAAGCTGATGGTGCTAACTATCAGCTTGAGATGATGAGATGCTTAAGAGAAGTTAATGTTGACAATAACACTGTTGGATGGTGAGTCAATCTTAATTGACTTTTTCCCTTTCGTAACTTGGTTATCAATAAGACTCAACCATCTGGACCTACTAGACTGAGAAATAAGTGTGAATCTCGTTTTTTCCCAGTTTTTTGCTTGGAGAGTTATTTTTAAATCTCTGCCACCTGTTACCCGAACACATACATGAATTTTGTTACATGTGAAAAGTGCTTATCGAGTCAACTATGGATTTACATTGTATCATATATGTGCAAGATCGTCAGGCCCTTTCGTTGTTTCATTAGTGTAATTTTTGGCTAACGATAATTCTTTTCTAGTTCTAATTGTGATATTTATTTGCGAGTGTCAAATATATTGTTTCAAACGTGGGTCAAAATTCTTTGTTGATAGTCATTCCTGTGATGCTTGTTTGTCTAAGCACTCAATAAATAAGTGGCAGTTGAACTATTTTATTGATTCCCTCCCTTTTTTCTTATAGAAAAAGGGTATGGATCAAAATCCCATATATTCTACTTTTTAAATACTGCATTATTTATAATCAAGACCCGGGTTCATGTTTTTTAATGAAGTCCTGAATCGACAATGTTTCAGGTACCAGTCAACACTTTTAGGTTCTTTCCAAACAGTTGAATTGATAGAGACCTTCATGAATTACCAGGTATTGGTTTTGATTTCTTTTCTGGAATTTTTAATTGCCTTGCAGCTTGTATTCTATTTATCATTCCTCTGAAGGGGCTGACTTCTTTTAAAAGCCATCTCATTTTCTTTTGACTTACAGTCGCTGTTTTCTTATTGAACAATAATTGCAGGAAAATATCAAACGATGTGTTTGCATTGTCTATGATCCTTCTAGATCTGATCAGGGTGTCTTAGCTCTCAAGGCACTAAAGCTTTCTGATTCTTTCATGGATCTATACAAGAACAACAATTTTACTGGAGAGAAGTACGAGTCTTTGCTCTACATTTTTCAGTCGGTTGCTGTTTTCATTGCAATATCATAACGAATTCTTGTCTGCAACAGGTTGAGGGAGAAAAACTTATCTTGGGTGGATATCTTTGAGGAGATCCCAGTAAGACATCTCTTTTATCTTATCATAGTTGGTTTTGGTCAGAGGTCATAAGTAGTGCAAGCCTTCCCTTTGCGACTTCTTGTCTGCAACGTGATGTTTTCTGTTTCGGCTTTCTAACTTTTTTGGCTGCTGGCTGCAGATAAAGGTCTCAAATTCTGCCCTTATTAGTGCATTTATGACCGGCTTGGAGGCTGATTCACCAGTCAGCCAGGTATCTACCGCTTACTAGATTACCAGTTAACATCTTTTTGTTAATTCTTCTGTTCCCTGATTTCTAGCGTTGATCTGTCTTAGTGTGATTACGACCGTCTACAAATGTCAACCACTCCTTTCTTGGAGAGAAATGTGGAGTTTTTGATTGAGTGCATGGACGATCTTTCAGTAGAGCAACAGAAGGTTCGTGTCAATGCTTTTAGTATTACTGTATTACTGGCGTTGACTTGCTTTCTTCCCTTGAATGAAAATGGTTTTTCTTTTGGCAGTTCCAATACTATTACCGAAACCTGTCACGACAACAAGCTCAGCAGCAAGCTTGGCTTCAAAAGCGAAGGTGATATAAGAACTTTAATGCCATTTGTGGCTAGTTTTCTATTTATTAGTTCTTGGTTGGTTGGTACCTTGTATAATGGTGGTGCTGGCCTTAAAATAAGAATATTATTATGATATTATCTTGTAGTACTTTTTCTCTAAAGGTTGGATTAGTAACTGTAGTGTCATTGATGGTTTCACCGGCTGATAAACAAAGTTCTTTGGTGGTCTTGCAGGGCAGAGAACTTGGCACGCAAAGCTGCTGGAGAAGAGCCTCTGCCAGAGGAGGACCCTTCGAACCCTGTCTTTAAGCCGATTCCGGAGCCTTCACGACTGGACAGCTTCCTCATAACCAATCAAGTTTCAAACTTCTGCAACCAAATCAATGGGTAAGTCGAGCTTATTGCTATCTGGAGATTGATGATGTTATATCATTCTAGAATGTTTCTTCTTCCATCTCCTTTTAATTATTAATATAGAAATTCTCATTAAATGTAAGGGGTCCTTTGTGGTTGTTTCTTCCCGTTGTACTAACTAAATCTATTTGTCGAAATGTTCAGAGTTGCCGGACAGAACTTCAGCAGGTTATACCTGATGAAGGCTCTAAATGACAATTAAGGAGATCCAAAGCTCTACATTCTCTTTCCTTTGATACGGGTGGTTGAGAGGGCATGAGAAACCATGTGTCGTTCGGGTTTTGTTTAAGAACGGGTTCGGAATGTTAGCCTAGTGATAGTTCGAGTATTGTATTCTGTCATTCTTCTACTAGGAGTCACCTGGATGATTTTCCAATTCTTCAAATGGCAAGTTTTGGCAGTAGTTGCTTAATGGTGTGTGTGCAACCTTCGGCTCCGGTCGATCGGCAGACCGGGGTTTTTTCCATTTTGATCATGCTAATCTTTATTTTTTCTCACATTGAAGAGAATCATTGTCTTGTCAAATGCTATGTTCTTTTTGCCCGCGCATGGTCCAATTGTCTTATTTGATCGAAATTCTTACCTCTCTGGTCCAAAGCAGTGGTACTAGAGAATCGGACCATTACCTAGTCCTGATGGGTGAAAAATCACAAGGCTCGGATGCAACATTGTGAATATACATATATTATCAACAGAAGTTAATATGAAAAGATAATTATATTTATAATTCATGGTATATATTTAGCCTTAATGGAGGTGGAAGAAGGCGATGTCGTCTTATGGAGGATAAAAGGTGATGTCTTAGGCAGGAAAAAAAAAGGGTATAGGAGGAGGTAGAAAGTTCAAAACCTGAAATTACTTAGTGATTAAAACCCAAAAGCTATATGCAGTGTGTCGATCTTTTAGTTTTGTTTTTGTGTGAAGATTAGAAGTTGGAGATAAAGTGGGATGAAGAAGAAGGCGCATGCAGGAGAATAAGGGATTTTTGTCTTTAATGTCACGGATAGTAGATTTGTCGTTGGAAAATCTTCGATCTTTGTGTGAGGATCTCGAGAGTATAATAATATCCACATTACAGGAACTTGAGAATTAGTAAAAAGACTTACGGATAGTGTCTCAAATGTAGACATTCGAGAATTTCCCTACCAATTGTTAAGAAATTATCACATAAAATCCTACATACTCTAAATTCTAAAGACACCCAAAAATTGCGTCCCACTTATAAATGTAAAATCTTGTGAATATCTCGGAGGCCATAACGAAATTCAAGACCAACAACTAAAATAAATAATTAAGAGTATTAATCAAGAGTAATCTGATATTTATAATGTTCAGAGTTGCCGGACAGAACTTCAGCAGGTTATACCTGATGAAGGCTCTAAATGACAATTAAGGAGATCCAAAGCTCTGCATTCTCTTCTTTTCTTTGATACGGGCGGTTGAGAGGGCAATGAGAAACCATGATTCGTTCGGGTTTTGTTTAAGAACGGTGTCGGAATGTTAGCCTAGTGATAGTTCCGAGTATTGTATTCTGTCATTCTTCTACTAGGAATCACCTGGATGATTTTCCAATTGGCAAGTTTTGACAGTATTTGCTTAATTGTTTGTGCCTGCGACCATCGGCGGCTTCGGCTCGATTTGCATACCGATGTTTTTTTTCCATTTTGATCATGCAAATCTTTATTTTGTTCTCACATTGAAGAGAATCATTGTCTTGTCAAATGCTGTCTTCTTTGTGGCGGCGCATGGTCCAGTTGTGGCGGCGCATGGTCCAAAGCGTGGTACTAGAGAATCAGACCATTACCTAGGTCCTGATGGGTGAAAAATCATAAGGCTCCGCTGCAACCTTGTGAATATATATATATATATATATATATATATATATATATATATTATTAACAGAAGTTAATATGGAAAGATAAGTATATTTAGAATTCATGGTATATATTTAGCCTTCATGGAGGTGGAAGAAGATGTCGTCTTATGGAGGATAAAAGGTGATGTCTTAGGCAGGAAAAAGAGGGTATAGGAGGAGGTAGAAAGTTCAAAACCCTGAAATTACTTGTGATTAAAACCCAAAAGCTATATGCAGTGTCAATCTTTTAGTTTTGTTTTTGTATGAAGATTAGAAGTTGGAGATAAAGTGGGATGAAGAAGAAGCCATGCAGGAGAATAAGGGATTCTTGTCTTCAGTGTCACGGATATTTTATATATTTCAAGTAGATTTCTCGTTGGAAAATCTTCGATTTGTGTGTGAGGATCTCGAGGTATAATAATATCCAAATTACAGGAACTTTGAGAATTAGTAAAAAGACTTACGGATAGTCTTAAATGTAGACATTCGAGAATTTCCCTACCAATTGTTAAGAAATTATCACATAAAATCCTACATACTCTAAATTCTAAAGACATGCCCAAAAAATTCCGTCCCACTTATAAAAGTAAAATCTTGTGAATATCTCGGAGGCCATAGCGAAATTCAAGACCAACAACTACTCAAATCAATAAGTGTTACCCTAAAAAAAAAATCAATAAGTGAGAGTATTAATCAAGATTAATCTGATATTTATAATGTTAAATATTTGTTTAGGGCAAATTAGTTTTCCATTCTATCTTTTTCACCTCTACTCAAAACTCTGGATCCGGCTCGACCGGATACCTCAAAAAAGTTGCCAATGAGTTGGACACCGAAATAAATATAAACAAAGTCAAGATTCTCATGCGATCTCTTTTTCCGCCCAACTCATGAGTAGGATTATGGATTTGACTCTGGTGGTGCTTCATCTGTCCAACTAAGATTTGTTGTTTGAGCTTATGGCTTTCTTTCATTGACAATTAATGTCCAGTCCACCACGGAAAGTTGTTCCTATCCATATATCATTTAAATTTTATCTACTTTTTTTTTTCAAAATTTTATTATTAAGAAGAAACTTAATTAATATTGGTATATACTTCCAAAATATGAAAATATCCTTCCCCTAGTCTACCGAGGAGTGCCAAAATCATAGATCTCTAAAAATCTCTTGCTCGAGAAGATAATACGATATAGACTAGATGGTTTAACAAAAGAAAACAAAAATACGCTTCGAACATCAACCATTTGAAGTCGTTCATTGATTTATTTGTATGTTGCTTATATAAAGAAAATTAATTAAATTTATGTTAGAATTTTTTATACAATTGAAAATTTTAGGGACAATAAATAAGTGAATTTTATATGAGAGATTTCCATTTAATTATGATTAATATATAAGATTTTAAAATACGCACTTCGACCACAATATGAGTGTGAAAACTATATGGTTATTGATAATAAAAAATGTCTTTTGTACTAACTAGACATTTTTTGTTCAGACCGGACTATGCGCCAAAAAAATCTAAGAATTACATGGATTAAAAAAAAGATAAAAACAAAATTCTCTAGTTGGTTTCTTTCTCCCGAAACAATAAAACATATCCCCCATTGTACTCTCTCTCTCTCCGATCAAAATAAATTCTAGCATATTATAGATTATACATACAATCTATGTGAAAAGAGAATGGGTTCCGAGACATTCGAACTCCAGTTTTTAGGTTCACAAATTCCGGAGATAGTGAGACATTCGATTTTTTGAGGTGTGTACATGATTATTTCTGCAATTATACAATATTTATGTACATATATGCATGTTTTACTTGCTGTCTAAAAGCTTTGGTCTGACCATGATTCAAATAGCCACACCGATTAATCCATACTTTAGCCTATAATTCGAGATTTTTTGTTTTACTATACATGATTATTTGTAAATTCGATATAAAAAAAATTATTTTCTCGATCTAGAGTCCACATACACAAATTTTGTTTCCATGTAATGAGACCAGTACACTAATTTTTTCCAGTGTATGAATTAATTATCTATATAGTGATACACAAAATATATATATTTACTGATTTGGATATCTGACCGCTTATGTTTTATAGAAGTTACCACCTTCTAATACAAGTGAGATTAATAGGCTCATTGGTAAAACAACCATTAATCCAACTATGATCGACCTAATCATCGTTAATATTTGACAAAATCAATTTTCAAAGCATAAAAGTCATAAAATCTGTGTCGATTATGAAATTTTATTTTAGAAAATATATTATAATAGCAAAAATTCAATTTTCATCCAAATTTAAAAGTTTTAATAGTTAAAAATCAAAAAAAAAATCACATGGGATTGAATGCGGAATTTCAGGGAAGGAGGGAGAATATTTTACCACTAGGCCATTAATTTCTCTAATATTAATATTGCAGTGGCTATTGTAAAACATATATTGTATAATATGCATATCAGCCAATAAACAGAAATAGAATCTATTTGCTAGTGGAGAGATTCAAGTTTGTGACTCTTGAGGATGAGGGCCAGTGTTTTACTATTGAGTCCATTAGTTTCACATGTATTAGAAATGTGGTAACTTTTATAAAATATAAATTCTCGATATTCAAATTAATCAATATACAATTTTTTTTGTGTATCATACAAGGAAAAAAATACATGTATTTAAGTGGACACCAAATTTGCAGAAAAAAATTTAATACCAAATTTGCAAATAATCATATACAGTTACACAAAAAAACCTAATCCTGAAGTCCATTTGTGGGTCAGTTTTGTAAACCTTGGTATTATATGAAGAATATAAATAGCTTTCGGAAAAGAGAGATGCTAGGTGGTGTAGGGCTCGGATAGCCACACAGAAAGAATTTTTAATAAAAAAATCCATATTATAACTCTCCAAAGAAATGAATTTCATTTTAATAATGAAGATTGTCATACTTTCATGAGAATTCTGTTAATAAGTCATATGACTCATATCTACAGTTCCCCTCGTCTTTTTATTTGTTTATGCTATTTAGAAACCTACTCCATTCCAATTATTTAATAAGACGACTGTAATATGACAACATTAAAATAATATTTTATGCAGAAGAGTATATTTTGGGATAGTCTTAAAATTTCTAAACACTTTCTGAGGAATGCATTACAGACGAAATGATTATCTGTGAATATACTCTATACCGTGTGTGGTTATGGTATGGTATATACAAGGATTACAGACAGTATTGGAGAATAATATTACTTTGATGAGTCCAGTGATTAAATTAGATAGACTATAGACACTTTTTCAAGTAAAATATTAAATCGTTAGTTGATTGCATATAAAGGAGGACCACCAAGTGTCTTATTCAAATATCGGTGAGTGCTTTATGTCCCTCCTCCCTCTTGTTGGAAGTCGGGTATAAGATTCCATTCAATTTTTTAAGCTATGAAATAATAATTTGAGACTTTGAGTAATGCCATAATTAATATGTGGAGATTTATTCTAAAAAATTATTTTTTTCAATTCTTTATATTTGTGAATTCTAATCTAAAATTATTTGAATGAGTTTATATTATTTACTGTTTGAACCAACTCCATTGTACTTACAAATGAATGAAATATTTGAAGCCGTGTCCAAACAGGTTTTTTTTTCCAAAAAATTTTCAATTCAATGATTGGTCCCAATACTCAAATTCAATTTTTTTTCTTCATAAATATCCTTTTTCGAGTCCGAAAAAAGTAATGTCATGTATTACGCTACTACATTTTTGGAGCACATATAATGTAGGAACATTTTTCCTTTGATATTTTACCGTTTGACATTTTTAACTAAGTATTGCAAATTTTAGTTTTACATTCCTCGTGATAAAAAATCTTAACTTGTACATTTGGTAACACTAAAGCGTGTATCGAAAGTATGAGTTTGAGAAGTCTTTATTACTAAAAAAATTACAGATACATAATTAAAAAAATGCGTGGCACTACAATTCACAAAAGTTAATTTTCCTATAATATTAATATATGTGTGTTTATAATAGGAGTTACCTTTCCTTTAGGGGAGTAGCACGTGGAGGGCATGCTATATTTTTTAAGGAAAAGGTGTGTGGAATGATGGTTATGGGCGTATGGCATAATAAATTAAAATTTCGAGGATAATCAGAAAAATGTCATGTGCTGCGCACTATGGAAAAGTCCTATTACAAGCTTTTTCAATTTTAAAATTTCAAGTTATTATCTACTGTTCAAATAATACTTATTATTTATTAAGGCCAATATTTTATGAATCTATTTCACTTTTTTTCTTGGGCAAATTACCCTCAGGTC
The DNA here is from genome assembly GCA_012979155.1 of Hypericum perforatum. Lineage (NCBI taxonomy): Eukaryota > Viridiplantae > Streptophyta > Magnoliopsida > Malpighiales > Hypericaceae > Hypericum > Hypericum perforatum. The sequence goes on from SOPF01027337.1 coordinate 108,608, forward strand.
CCTGTTCTTTACATTATTCTCCTATTGGATCCTTCTTTTGTCATGAATGAGTATTAAGTCCCTGTTTTATTCAAAAATGTTTGTCTCGGGTCCCCATCGACCAAATCAAACTTTTTTTTTAATTTTTTATCATGTGAAATGACTATTTTACCTTCGCAAAATAAAAAATTTTATCATATTTTTGTCATTTTGTGAAGGGTAAAATAATCATTCACATGACAAAAAATTTAAAAAAAAGTTCGATTTAGTCGGTGGGGACCCGAGATAAATATTTTTGAATAAAACAGAGACAGATTAATCATTTATGTAACAGGAGAGACCAATAGAAGGTTTTGGTAAAAACTAGGGAACTGAGGGTAATTTGCCTTTTTTTCTTTTATAATTGTAGCTAAAAGCACCTGTTTTAGTTTCAACAATTGCATGCACCGGTTTATCATTGTGCATGCCCATATGCATGATAGAAGAAAAGAGTTTTCATGTTAATACTTAGTAATCTATTGCATGTTCTTTTTATTTTATTTTTTTATACAAAATACTTTGTAATTATCAATCTAATATTGTGTGATTTCGTAAAAGAGACACAAAAGATACACCAACATGGTGCTAAAACGATTAATTTGTTAAACAAGATGTCAAATTGATATTTTTCAAACTACATAATATTAAACTAAATATATTTGTTTGATAACACTCTATGTATGTCCAAATATATATATAATATAATGTTTAAAATTTTTGATTAGAACGCACGGTTTATTTCAACTTCACTTTGAAATTAGATCATTTCTATACTAACTTTGAGTGGAAGTCAAATAGATTATATTAGTTAATTTAGTTGAATTGTCGATTTAACTCAAATTCGCTCATTTAAAAAAAAAGATTTTTATAATTAGATTTAATGCAATTAATTGAGATTTTCATCTTAAAACAGAAAAAAACCTTGAATTATTTAACTTACGCTAAATCGAAATAATAATTTTAAAAAATTATCCCATCAACAATCTAATTGATCGTCTGTTGCAATGTGTCACGTCAGTTGCAACAATAGGACGCGGAAAATGGAAAAGGGTGTGGTCCAAAAATAAAGATATAATATTTCTTCACGGGAAACAAAAGGAACCAAACCACCCTTCGAGAGAAAACAAAGAAAGATTGAAAAAGATAAAGGCGAGGGAGGGACCAGTAAATTAAAAAATCCACATAGTTAAACTCAATAGTTTTACCTATTCTCATCCGGATCCCTATATTTTAAAACGAGCAACATTAGTCCAATTTTTTACAATATTTCTAATTGAATTCGCTCCGACCAGTTCATGTTCGTTATGACAAAATGCACAATTTTGCTTAATGACATGAATTGTCACGCAGATTTTTCGTTCCAAGTGGGTGCTAGATGTGGAATTGATAACTTATGCTTTTAATATCTATTGTTTAAATAATTTTTCAAAAAGAATATATAATAATTTTTTATAAATATATTTCCTTCACGACTTCATCTTCCTCCTCACATCTCATCTCTCTTTCCTTCTCGATTAAATCTTCTTCCTTTTTCCTCTAACCAAGACTACAATTGAATCAAAGTTGCAAACTCAATCAAGGAAGAAGATAAACATGATTATAAAACTCATCCTCCTTGCCTACGTCTGCCATGTCGTCTGCCTTGATTCGAATCTCATCCTCGTCAACGACATTCAAAAACTCTATGCAACTCGCTTGGGCCCTACCTCCATCCTTGCGGCCCCGAGTACTGCTACGCCAATTTCACCTCCAATTTCATCCCTTCCTTCTAGGCTAACCCTTCTCATATAGCTGTTGTTGTTCCTTTTCATCTTTGCCAAAAAGATTGTCCGCGTCGACCACTGGTGGATTCAGCACAATTTCGATTGCGACAACTTGTGGGGGCTCTACTAGGACCTCTATATGGGTCTGGTCAGCATCCTCCATTGGAGTAGAAAGGGAAAAGTCATGGGTTTGGCTAGACACTGATTGTCGTTGCCTTTTTGATGTCGGGCTCTAGGCTCCATACGACCTCCTGTAGAAGTTAAATGTGAAGACGGTGCTCGGGGTGCATCGTCATGTTCTGGAAGTTATAGGTCAGCAACTACAACCACTTCTTCATCATAGTCGAGAGCGTCCTAGCCATCGGGATTATGGTCCTCACATATAGGCTCTCCAACAAAAAGACCTCCTCTGGTTCGTCGCGCTTGGGGTAAAAGGGAAGGGGATGATGAAGGAAGGGGGGGGGGGTTGGTTTAGAGATTTAAAGTTTGAGAAGAAGAGAGAGATTTTAACAAAATATTTAAAATGTAGGTAATAAAAACATAATTTACTAATTTTACATCGGAGCAGCCACTTGGAACAAAAAATATGCGTGTAGTCCACGTTGTTAAGCACAACAGAGCATTTCATCGAAGCAAACCTGAACCAATCGGGATGGACTCAACTGAGAATATTAGACAAAAGTAATATGATTTGTCCGTTTTAAACCATAAGAACCTAAATAAAAATAAGTAAAATTATATGATACTTAAGTGAAATTTCCCTTCATCATATTCCTCGGAAAGAATAACTTTCTTACATCATTCTAAATAAATAAAAAGGTAAAAATTTATATAGACAAAAGTACAAGCAAGGAGACGACAAAAGTCTGACGTAAGCAGTGGCCTTGGCAGTTCCCACTAAAGTCTTAAAAGGAAAGAAACATGTCCTTCCTTCCTGTTCCTGTCCCCAGCTTCAGACAAGAGACCACCATCACCAAACCAACCAACCAACCAGTGGCATCCTCCCGTAATTTCACCCCAACTCCGAGCCCACTTCCCCAACCAACACTTGGATCCCTCTCCGTCCGCAGCTAATTCCCATTCTATCCTTTCCATCAACCAGAGCACATTAATGGAGGGAACCCAGGTGGTGGCCCTGTTAAAGGTTGGAGCTTGCGGGGTAATTTAGGGAAAGTTATCGACTTTCTTGTTGTTCCCTTGAAGGGAGTATCTGGGTCGAGTTTGGTTTCGGGTTTCTGTTGCTCTTTTTCTGTTCTTTAATGGGGTGGAGGAGGAGGAGGGTGGTGAGTGGGAGCTTGGATCCGGAGAGGAAGAGGAGTGGCGGGTTGAGGACGAAGCAGGCGGGTCGCGGATCGTGTCGCGGGAGTTAGGCCTTTTCAAAACCACAGAGACAGAAGAAAATTAACGGTTGAATCTTTAAGTGCTTATAATCGGGTCCGGGTTCAGGTGGGAGAAGGTTATTATTGAGATGGGTGTCTTGTTAAGGGAAGTTTTGAGGACGCTGTGCGTTGGAAACCAGTGGTCTTATGCTGTGTTTTGGAAGCTTGGGTGCAATAATCCCAGGTATTCTTTTTCCTCTTTTTTTAATTACTTTTTTTTACTTGCATGACATATTTTTCTGCTTGTTAGTTTCCTTCTGGATTCTGCTCTTTTGTTATGAAAAGAGTTTAGGGTCCGTTTGTTTTGTCCCATTCGGGTTCAAACGAATGTGGAAAACTAGTTCTTACTTGGGTCAGATTAGTCAACTGTTAATTGTTCGGATCTGGTCGAGTTCGAAGTTCATTTGCCCCGAAAATATAGCATCAGTGAGAAAAGCATTTTTTTCCCAGTTATGCTCGGTTGGGTTCTTGGTTTGGATATGTGGGATATAGTCATAAGATTTCTTTGTCTGCCTTCCTGACCCAGAATTGATTTCACGAGTTCTTTTCTTTTTGTTCTTTTTCTCTTGCTTCTCAAACCAAACGTAAGGTAGTTGGCATTTTGGACACGTTTTTTTGTCCTTTTTAAAAATATTTTGTGTTAATTCTGATGAATAATAAATTAATAATTGATGTGCTCGTCTTTTTTCTGATGTGGTTTAGACTGTACTAGGCCGTCGTTGTCTTATATGCGATTCACAAAATCTGTTTTAGTGATGTTGCTTTCTGGTTTTGGACCCTTGTGGTTTATGTTATTCTGTTTTGTCTTTGAGAATCTCTGTGTTGAAGATGGTTGATTTGTCTTTGTTTGACTAAACACCCCTTTCGAGATGGACTTATTTATAAACAGTATCCCACTTGATTGATATTATCCATCCTAATTGCAAAAGTTGACCTTTTTTAAACCAAAGCAAGAGCTTCTTAGAGTAACTAAATGAATCAGATTCAAGTGGTACAGTGCCTGGCTCTATTCGTTTCTTTTGTTCCGACTTCTTGGTAGACTGGTGGTAACAGCATGATTTGTTATGAACTTGCTACTTTGATCAATCTTTTACAGGAACTTAACTTATTGGACGTGCTTTCTAATGCAGATTGTTAATTTGGGAGGATTGCTACTACGAGCCCTTGAGTGAGTTTGGAGCTGATAAGGCTGGATCGCCTTCTGGAGGATCGGTTCAAGCTGGGGACAACGTTGGCTTGCTTATTTACAAAATGATGAACCATAATCAGTTCAATATTGTAGGCGAAGGGTAAGGATTGGCCTTTTCTGCCTTAGTTGCATTCTCCATTCTATTTTATTAACTCCATTCTTTTGTACAATTTTTTTAAAAGTTTGTTACTCTTGACATCTTCCAGAATTGTTGGGCGAGCTGCTTTTACGGGCAACCACGAATGGATCCTCACAAACGGTTACGTTGGGAATACAAATCCACCGGAGGTACACTGTGGGACCCTTTTTTTAATTCTCAAACAGCCTTGAAAGGATGTACAGCAGTTTCCATTATACCTCAAACTTTACCTAGAAGCAAATTGTTGTATGGCATGTTGTTTAATCTTCTTGAGCTTGATTTGGTCCCTTATGCCCAAAGAATGTGGATTTTATTTGTGTCTGCGAATTCCTATATTCAGTTGTTGGACTGAACTTTGGCTTTTGTTCTGTTTTCAGGTCCTTAATGAGTTGCACCACCAATTTTCAGCTGGCATGCAGGTTATTAGTTGCTTTCAGTCTCCTTTGTTCCTTATCTAGCCTTTTAGGATTTCTTCTCAGTTTTGCATAAGTCATCTAATCCTATTTACAGACTGTAGCGGTTGTTCCTGTTTCTCCTCATGGTGTAGTTCAACTCGGTTCTTCCTTCTCTGTAAGTCTGTTATGGTTTCCCATTTTTCCTTTCTAATTATAGACCCGCATGGCAATTGCTTTTGACTTCATTTACTTCCATAATTCTTAGCTGTACTTCATTTACTTTCCTTAAGTTTGTTTTGCTGTCGCTACTGCAGATAATGGAGAACGTTGGATTTGTGAATGATGTAAAGAGTTTAATCCTGCAACTTGGATGTGTCCCTGGAGCTCTTCTCTCCGGTAGCAGTTCGGAAGTGGACTCTGTAGTAAGAACTGGGGTACCCATATCTGTTGAGATGCCTGTTCCCGCACAGTTGCCTGGAATTCGTAAATTTCCCAGCTTACCTCCTCCTATGCACGTTAGTGGCAACCGACAAAGCATCTGTTCTGATGCCCTAAGAAACGTTGGCCAGCCCTTTCATTCTGTAGGTTGGGAAGCTGTGGATAACCGGCATTATAATGCTTCAGTCTCTGACGTCCCCAAGGATAATGTTCCTGGTGTTTCAGTGTCTTCTTCTATCGGACAATCGTCAAAAAATTATACTTCACAGCCAAGACTGAATAATGGAAATATGAATGGAGCCGAAACTATCTGCTTATACGATGACTTGTGTGGAAAGAAGCTACCAGGATTCAGTCAGGAACCAGAGATGGGTCCATCGAATGTTCATAATCATGTCTCTTTTCCGAAGCAGCTGATCATAGAAGGTGCCAGTTCTCAGTCGGATGGTAACATTGTGGATGATGCGACGAAGAGAGGCAGCTCAATGTTGTTCTCTAATGATCATAAGCTGGCACCAGGCAACAATATGGGGCCACCTTCAGTCACTTATTCTCTTCCAAATGCTGGCAGAGCAGATAATTTGTGTCCACCGGTTCTAGAGGATATCGCTCTATCAAGTTTATTGGACCAGTTAAATACCAACGGTAGGATGTCGGGGTATTCTGATTCCATATACGGTCTCCAAGCATTCGGTTCCATGGATCATCAAATTCCTAGTCTCGTCCGTGATCGTTCGAAGCTTGTAACTGGAAGTAAGAGTTCTGTTGCTGCAAATTCCGAGTACGACAATTCTTGTGCTCAAGCTTCATTGGGGGATGACCTATACGACATACTAGGTGCGGAGTATAAGAGTAAGTTAATAAACGAACGCTTAAATGAAGCTTTCAGGAACGAGGAGGGTTTGCATTCTGATTTTTCTTCTGCTAGTGGAGGCAAATCGGATGGTAACATATTTTCTGTGGCTGGTACCGACCATCTCTTAGATGCTGTTGTATCTAGAGGTTGCTCTGCCTCTAAGCAGACCTCAAGTGACAGTTCTTCTAGACAAATGTTCACTGATCCACGAGGTTCACAACCTTCGGGAGGTCGACTCGGCTTGTCTGATCCAGGGCAAAAGGAGATACTAAATCTTCCCAAGTACATGGCAAAAGCAGGATCCGTAACATCTGGTTCTTGGAATCACGAATCTAATAGTTGTTCGATCACAACTTCCTCTTACGGGTCCCAATTGACGTCGTGGATTAGTGGTAGTGCAACTCAAGATAGCAGCATGTCTGTTGGATATCCCAAGAAAAGTGACTCAACGAGCAAAACCCCTCGCAAAAGGCTTAAACCTGGAGAGAACCCAAGACCCCGTCCTAAGGATCGTCAGCTGATCCAAGATCGTGTGAAGGAATTAAGAGAAATCGTGCCACATGGGGCGAAGGTAACATGTTCCTTATACCCGTTGTATCTCTGGGCCTGTTTATATACGACCTTACCTTCTATGGTCCTGTTCGTACATATATATTCGAAACTAATGTTTTATTTGTTCGGAATTTACAGTGTAGCATCGACGCTCTCCTTGAACGAACCATCAAGCATATGCTTTTCTTGCAAAGTGTGACAAAGCATGCAGATAAGCTTAAACAGACGGGGGAGTCTAAGGTACGGTTGGGCCTACACTCGGTTCCAAATCTTCACTGTACGATTCTGTTTCCGATACATGATTGGCTGCTCTATTGAGTATAAGCAAGATTCTGTCGTCTAAATATGCAGCTTATTAGCAAAGAGGGAAGACTGCTCGTTAATGGCAATTATGAGGGAGGGAAGACTTGGGCTTTCGAGGTTGGCTCGCAGTCCACAATCTGTCCTATCATTGTCGAAGATCTGAATCCTCCACGTCAGTTGCTTGTTGAGGTAAAACAGATTTTACGATATGGGTAATGTGGGATTTTAGTTGCGCTTTTCTAATCTTCTCGTTTATGCCGTTATCTCCTTTCTAGATGTTGTGTGAGGAAAGGGGTTTCTTTCTTGAGATAGCTGATCTGATTAGAGGAATGGGATTGACAATTCTGAAGGGAGTAATGGAATCTCGGAATGGCAAGATCTGGGCACAATTTGCCGTCGAGGTAACACCATATCCGTTTGATAATACCCTTCTCCATCATTTGCATCGCGTCCTCATCTCACGCGAGTATCATGTACAGGCTGACAGGGATGTGACGAGGAGGGAAGTATTCATTTCACTTGTTCATCTTCTGGAGCAAGTGAAGAGCGGTATGGCATCAGCGAATAACACGCCGGAGAACAGCCATATGATGGCTCATCACGCTCTTCACACGGCAACTTCTATACCAGCGACCGGCAGGCCTAGTATGTTGCAGTGAACTGCCGTCCCGTTCTTTCATGGCCATGTCAAGAGTTAGCACTTCAACTACAATGCTTCCGATGACTGACATGGATGACGATCACGTCTTTGGATCGGCTGCTGCATCGTGAAGTCTTACGAATTGGTCATACGCGTTGCAGTCTTCCTTAAATGTATATCGAGGCGGCCAGGAACGGAGGGAGTGGACTTGCCTCGTTGTGTTCAGGTTCAGGCAATGAACCTGTTTAGTTTAGCTTCTTGCTTATGTTTCTTAATCAATCAAACGTCTAGTTGTAGCAGTTAAGTGTGTATGACATAATGTATCTGGGGCCGGTCATATGGTTCGGGATATACGTTTTCATTGACTCGAACTAGATTTGGCTTGTTTAACACGTCTGGTGTGTTGGTTGGTAAATTGAAATTTTTTGTTAGTAATATGATAACTGAAGTTCATTTTTATTTTGTTTTATCTATGATTAGATATCGGAAATTGCCATTTAAATTCTGATACTTGAAAGTTGGAACACAAGCAAAGTAAGATTTTAACAATTAATAATTTTATTGTAGGATTACATACTTCAATTTCTTTCTTAAATATCCTCACTTGGTATGGAAGGATTTGGTAAAGCTTTTCGCAAAGGAAAATTTGCCTAATTTTTATAATATATTGAATATCCATTAAGCTAAATGACAAAATGGAAATGTTAAATCGAAAAAAAATGTCTTCATTTTTAAGGGAACATACCATAAGGTATGTTGTGATAAGGACACAATTCGCAACCTATAAAAGTCAAGAAAAGAGGAGAAATGAGCGGGTTAAGGAACGGTGCTGAGGAAGGGAATCCTCAGTATATACTGAGGAGGTTAATATTGTAAAATCACTTATTTAACTATTCATCCACTAACTATTCATCCACTAACTATTCAACCACTAACTATTCATCAACTACTATTCATCCACTAACTATTCGAAACAAACCAGCAATGCAGCCAAAAAAACCAACAATGCAGCAAACGAAACCATTAATACAACCAAACAAACCAGTAATATAACTAAGCAAACCAGTAATGCAACCAAATAAACCAGTAATACAACCAACGATTATTGGTTTATTTGGTTGTATTAATGGTTTCGTTGGCTACATTGTTGGTTTTTTTGGCTGCATTGCTGGTTTATTTCGGATCATTGCTGGTTTGCTTGGTTGCATTACTGGTTTGCTTAGTTATATTACTGGTTTCGTTGGTTGTATTACTGGTTTTATTGGTTGCATTAATGGTTTATTTGGTTGTATTGCTGGTTTGCTTCTTTTCATTACTGGTTTGCTTGGTTATGTTGCTAGTTTATTTTGTTATATTACTAGTTTATTTTGTTGTATTACTGGTTTCGTTGGTTATATTACTGGTTTTATTGGTTGC